>CADDXX010001291.1:0-18750 GCA_902810485.1 Alauda arvensis
CTCCCAACCCTTCAGTGGTGATGGATGGAGATGTGCAGGTGCAGCTGGAGGTCTGTGAACGCCCGGAGTGGATTCCAGGAGCAGGGAACCTGTGGAACCCCTGCCCACAGCTCTGGGGCAAGCTGCTGCAATTCAGGCTCAGGATAAAAACCGTGCAGAGTTTGGGGTGAGTGTGAGAGAAGCCCCTGACTCAGCTGAGGGGAGAATCCCGGGGAACGCAGTGAGCTCATCCCCCATTCAGGGAGCTCGCTGTGTCACACAGCCATTCCTGGGGGTCTCTGGGAAAGCAGCAGTGTCTCGGGCTGAGCTCCCCAGCCACCCCTGGGAGGGCTTCCATGGGATGTATTAAGGCCAAGCCTTCCAGTCTATTTAGGAGAAGTCAGTTAATGATTGCTGCTCGCCATCTGGCGTGTGCCTGCTGTCACTCAGGGCGTCAGCAGGGTTTGGTGACACGGCTCCCTCCCCGGGATGGCTCTGCCGTGCTCCTGCGTGTCCCTGCTCGGGTTTCCCTCTGGGGATGGAGATGTGGGGCAGGCAGTGGGCTGTGTGCTGCTGTGTGTGTTGCCAGAGCAGGGGCAGGCGGGGAGAGGAACGCTTGGACTGAGATTGATGTGTAATTAATTACTGCTCCCAGCTTCCTCTGGAAAACACCAAAGCGGCTGCTGATGGTGCCAAGGCACCTGGGAGTGACCCTGTGGCTCAGGAGGGACGGGGGGTCTGGAAGTGCAGCCAGAGCACCCCGGGGTTGGTTCAGGAGAGGGAGGCAGAGTGCCCGGGATCCCCGCCCTGCTCCGGGCGCTGTCCCGTGTTTGGAGGCTCCCTGGCCCCTGGGCCGGCCCCTCGGTGCTGCCCAGGGCTGTCCCCTGTGCTGGTGCTCCCCAGTGCCCCGGGCTGAGCCCAGGGCAGGGCTCTGGCGGTGCTGTGCCCACAGCTGTCCTACACTCAATGTGTTTGCTTTCCCTGTAGACTCCCTACCAGCAGTGAGGAAGAGTGTTCAAAAGTCTGTTACTTGGTACACTCTTCCACCCACTGTATAGCTTTTGCCTGCTTTCCGAAAAGGTAAGGAAAACACAGCTTTTATTACTTTATTCTCAAATGATGATGATTATGATTATTATTACTCTTTTTGTTATAATGTAATTATGTGAGAAGTGTTCATGAGTGCCGCTGTGTTAAAACAAATACCTCGCTTACAAATTGTTCACAGCCCTGTTAGCAAAGCTGCCATGGGAGGCTTTGCCTGGAAAGGGGAGACCCTGCCCGGGCTCCCCAGTCCCGGGGCTGGAATCCCCAAACACCGGCTCTGGGGAATCTCCTGCTCCCACCACGGGAGCTGCATCCCGATAAAGCCTCTGAGGATGGAGAGATTTGATTAAAATTGGGCAAACAACCGATCCAAAGTTAATTCTGGCCACCAGATGTGATCATTTTGGCAGCGTTTTCTGGGTCATCCCCAGCACCTCTGCCCAGCAGCAAAGAGCGAGATTTCCAAAGTGTGATCAACCCTCCCTCCTCCAAACTATAAATGGCTCCAAGAGGTGTGAAAAGCTGCTTTTCCCCGTGGGCACGGTGAGCACGGACTCGGTGGGAGCACGAGTGAACAGTTTTTGGGGGCTGCCTTTCCCTGTGCTGGGGCTGCCTGGTGTGAGCCGGGGGTGCTGAGCTCCCGGGGTGTGTGTGACTGCACCCGCCCGGAATTCTGCTTTCCCAGGGCAGGAGGGCAGGGAGGAGGCCTTTGGTACTGGGGAGAAATGATTACCGACCATTAATGAGTATTCCTCGCGGTTCCCCGTGCGCTCAGGGGCTGTGCCCAGGTACAAAAGGCTGTACCTGACCCGGTTCCTGTGCTCTCAGGGCTGCGAAAATCGCTGTATTCAGCCTGCAGAACGTTTAGCTGGGCTCTAATAGGCGAGAACTCCTATCAGCAAAGGTCGGAATGTGGCTCGAATTGAGTCTCTGAGTCCCGGGAACAGAAATTACCAGTATCTCTGGCTGGTGTAAATTGCCCCGGCTCCAGCATCAATTCAGCGCTCGCTGAGTGCTCAAATTGGTTTTTATTGTATTGGAATCAGGGCCATTCTGCCAACTCCCGGCTCGGGCTGACAGGAGCCGGAGGCTGCAGCTCTCCCTGACCCCGGGGTGAGCCGGGGCTGGGCTGAGGGGATGGAACAGGGCTGGGCTGCAGGAGAAGGGGCCGCTCACAGCATTTCTGCGAATGAGAGAGACAGGAAAGGGCTGCTCTGTGCAGATGGGATTGCTGAAGGAACGAGATGAGAGAGAGAGATGGGAGACAGGCAAATCTCAGGAGAAATTCGTTTTTTAAATAAAACAAGACTCTTTTTTTTTAAATGGCGCAAAAATAATTAGGAGCTCGGATTCTGGAATTATTTTTCCATGTAATAATGGAAATAATCTAAGGAATTGCTGTGTGCAAAGGCACACGAGTAACTCTGGCATCCAAGCCCTATCAAAAGCGATTGGCTGCTCACGTTCTTTGGGCGGATTTTAAAATTTGGTCCAGAAAAACTTTGAAAATGCTGCAGCCAGGGATGCTTTGGGCTTGTGCTGGTGCTGCCAGGGCTCCTCTGCCCCAGGCTGTTTTCCCTCCCTGCCCCAGCCTCGCTGCTGCAGCTCCTGGAGCCCCGGTTGCTGTTTGGATTTGTTCTCCCGGGAATACAAAACAAGGAGCAGCATGAAACAATGCAGTTTATTAAAAACAAAGCTGGGCCAGCAGGGGAACACGGGCCTGGCTGTGAATCGACGCTTGTTTTACTGCTCAGGTGTTTGTAGCAGCAATGAACAGAGCTGAGCCTGACGTGGCTGCATCAATTCCTGCTCGTGATGCACAGGGAGCTGTGTTTGGAATGCCTCAGATTGTTCCCTGGAGTGACACACGGGACTGCTCTGCTCTCCCCATGGGAACACAGGGCTGGGAAAGCTCTGCATGGCAGCTGTGGGAGGGGAGAGACTGACTGTCCCCCAGTGAGCAGGGCAGGACACCCCTGGGGCTGCTGCACGGTGGCACTGGCACCTCCTCACCTGGGCTGGGGCTGCCAGGGCTGGGGGCACGAGGGACAGCTCCTGTGGGGCTCCCAGGTGGCCCTGGGGACAGGCAGGAGGTGGCCCTGGGGACAGGGAGGAGGTGGCCCTGGGGACAGGGAGGAGGTGGCCCTGGGGACAGTGCTGAGGGCTCTGGCCCGAGCTGTGAGATGCTGTGCAGCTCCTCAGCCCCCAGGCTGTGCTGTGAATAATTGTTTGCTGCACTGAAGTGCCATTTTTGGTTTAAATCTGGCCAGTTCCAAACTGAGAAAATGCTCTGTGTTTAACCTCACTTGGGGGCTTTTCTGTTCAGTGGAGGCTGCTGAGAAATGAGGATTTGCACTCAGAATTGATCACTGAAAGGCTTTGACAGCTCTTCACTGCATCTGTGTTGATTCTGGGATGGCTGACTGGAAAACTGAACATCACAGGTTGCTGCTAATGCTGATGTGTTTGTTTTAACAGTATTGCAGGAGCTGCAGCCTGGCCTTGGGCACTGCCAGGGATCCAGGGGCAGCCCCAGCTGCTCTGGGAATTCCATCTCAAACCCTCCCCACCCTCCCAGGGAGGAATTTATTCCCAAAATCCCATCCATCCCTGCCCTCTGGCAGTGGGAGCCATTCCCTGTGTCCTGTCCCTCCATCCCTTGTCCCCAGTCCCTCTCCAGCTCTCCTGGAGCCCCTTCAGGCCCTGCCAGGGGCTCTGAGCTCTCCCTGGAGCTTCTCCTCTCCAGGTGAGCACCCCCAGCTCTGCCAGAGGGGCTCCAGCCCCCAGAGAGAACATTCCCTCCTGTCTGAACATTTGGGGATTGTGTTCCTTTCCTTTTTACATCTAGAAATGATGGCTGTGGATGGTACTTTCATATAATTGCCTGCTCCCATATTAATTATCTGCAGACTGTCTCACACCTTTCTTGACTTACACAATGCAAGACTTGCAATGTGCAGGGAAGTGTCAGACTGTTTCCTTTTTTAAAAATTGAAATTCTGGGGGCACTTAAGCCATCACCTTCGAGTTTGATGTGTGAATAAAAACCACTCTCCTGGCTAGAAGTGCCTGGGATATTAAAAGCTGTGTGGTGGATGGATGTCTGTGAGCAGAAATAAGGATTAATTAGTGTGTAGGTATTCATGGTTCATTCCATATCTTCTGTCTTCTTGTGTGGCTTTTTTCCCTGGGGAGTCTGGGTGAGGAGTGAGCAGGTTCATGGACCACTCCCTCTCACTTGTTTTGCTTAACAAACTCTCAGTAGCTCTGAGTTCTCCCTTTGACTGACTTAGCACTCCTTACATCCTCTCAGGGAGATCCTGGGAGGTTTATAAATTGTGCTACCAGGGAAAGGACCCAGTTTAGGCTCTCATCTCCCCCAGGTTTGTAATGACTGTGAAGGTAAATACACAAAAATGCTCATGAAACACCCATGGGGACAGGTGAGAGGAAGAAAGGCAGGGGGATATTTCCTAGCCACAGAGAAAATGAATAATGAAGGGAGTGAGGTTAAACACACATAAACACCCATGAAACACCCCATGGGGACAGGGGGAGGGAGGRAAGGCAGCCCAGTGCCAGGATGTGATTTCTGGCTGAGTTTCCCCTCATAACCCGAGCTCTGGCTCTCAGCTGGGAGCAGTCTGGCACTGCACCCAGTGAGGGGCCTGTTCTTGCAGTTCAGGGGAAAAGAGAAATAGAAAAGATAAAGTTGCCATAGTTACACCACTTGTCACGATGCTTATCATGTCCCTGGGATAAAGAGCCCTGCATTAAATCTGGGCTTTTATTAATATCAGCTGTTAAACATTTCCAGGGTATTTGAAATCAAGACTTGCTGCTAAGAAATTAAATGTTGATTGCAGCAGGATTGGGCTGTTTAACAGCACAGCTCAGAGTGTCATTTTGTCAGACACTGTAACAGAGTTGTACACCAGGAATACATTTTCCAGTGAATTGAGTCTCTCTGCACCTCATGAACATTCTTGATTTGCCTGTTAAGATGTTTGTTACTTGCAGCTCTCTGCCAAGGAGCTGGAGCTGGCCAGCTGGCAGGGAGGGACAGGAGTTCCTGGGTGTGAGCAAGGAAATATTGCCTGTGATTACTGTATAACCATGGACAGGCTGGCAGAACTGGGAGTGTGGGAGAGGAGCCTCAGGGTGAGCTGACTGTGGCCTCCTGGTGCTGAAGGGGCTGGCAGGAAAGGTGCAGAGAGGATATCTCCTGGGGCTGGAGGGACAGGGCAGGGGGAATGGCTCCCCACTGCAGGAGAGCTGGGATGAGGGAAGGAATTCTTCCCTGGGAGGGGGATGGAGCCCTCAGCACCTCCCAGGATGAAATGGGGGCTGCAGAGATGTGCTGGAACAGGCAGTGCTGGGAGCAGGGCAGCCACGGAGCCCTGGCTGTGCCCAGGGGTTGGGGACAAGGCACTGGGGACATCCTGGAACCAGTTCAGCAGCACAGGCAGGAGGCAGAGGTGAATTGTTTTCCAACAGCTCTGACTCCAGGCCTCCTTGGGGATGTTTTAGCCATCACTCAGGTCATAATTTTAATTATGTTTCATGCAAACTGTTTTCACACTTGGCTCTAACAGCTCTCTGCAGAGCCTGGCTTTCCAGGTAAGATAACCAAAGTGCTGTTAATGACTTTGTTTTAAGCAGGTGAAAATAATTTGCTTCCATTTGTTATCTTTCCAGTCCACAGCACTCACACAGCAGCAGTAGAAATGGAGTTGGAATTAGCAGGTTTTCTGTACCGCTGGCTCCAATTAAGGAATATGAGTTGGGTTTGTTTCTTCCCTGCCATAATCCCATAAACATTTGGGAACACATTTCCTGAGGTCCTGAGCACCTCCCCAGCTGCACAGGCTGTGGTGCAGGTGAGGCTCTGGGTTGGCTGTGCAGTGACCCCTCTGTCCCTGGGAGCTGGTTCCATCCTCACACCCCCCTCCCCTGGGAGCAGGGTTTGTGTCCCTCACATCCCCTGCACAAACACGGCTCTGCTGTGCCCTCTGCCATCCCTCAGTGCTGAGCAGCCTTCCTGCTGCATGCCCTGATCCTGATGGATGGGGCAGATGCTCCCAGGCTTCACCTGGCACAGGAGTTTTTATCTGCAAAGCAGACAGGAGGAGATGGGGAGAGATGCAGGCAAACAGAGATAGGGAGAGGATCAGCCAAACCTGCATGAGATGGATGTTCTGCAGCAGTGCTGCACTTCCCTGGTTTTAGCTTTCATTTGGTGAGGGCTGGCAGTGCTGACATCCCTGGGGCTGCTTTGCCCTTGTCTCGAGTTCAGTGGGGTTTCAGTGGGTTGCAATCCCTGTCCAGGCTGCAGAGCTGGAGTTCACACCACTGCACTGTCCTGGAAATAGCAATGCTTGTTTTGTGCTATGCTCCATGGGATGTTTTCTTACTTCTCTTTGTAGACAGCTGGAATTTGCTGCCCATGGAGCAGTGGCAGGGAAGTGATGGTCACCCCAGGCCATGAGGAAAAGCTTTCAGCACAGCAGCTCTGCCTGTCCCCCTGTGCCAGAGCTCTGTGCATGAGCCCATCATTGATCTGTACTCAGAGGAAAACAAGCCCAGCTTTCCAGCAGCCCATTCCTTCTGGCCTCTTTCCAGAGAGGTGCTCTGGGCATGGGGACTGCACAGAATAACCTCTGCATCATCCTGTGCCTTCTGGGCTGATGGGGATGGGAAGCTCCCCATGCTTGCTGGGATTCACTGGGGGAAGGCTGCTTCCCTGGGAGGGACAGGAATTACCCTGCTGGCAGCACAGAGCTGTCTGGCTCTGAGCTGCAGTGCAGGCCTGTGTCTGCTGGAATTGCTCTCCCTGTGTCTGAGCTGGGGGTTCCTGCACCCCTGTGGACAGGGAAGTTCACAGGAAGGTTGGGCTCAGTCCAACACGTTTGCAGGACACCAAAGCAAACACTCACTCTGTGTACTCAAACCTTCCCACACTGACTTAGGCTCTGAGAGGGTCAGGTCATTGCCACTTGGGCCTGAATTGATGCCATTGTTATGCCATGATCTTATCCAAGCAGTGCTTTTATTACTCTTCCTCTCGGATGGTTCCCGGCTCTCACAGAAAGAGCATTGTAACCAGACCTGAGGAATTAAAAACTCACACCCCAATAGCTGCTGCTGCTGCTGCTGCTTGAAAGATTTCCAAGCTAAAACAGACTTTTGGAAGAAAAACCTGCTCCAAACCACCCCCCTCCCCGTGCCCTGGGGAGCTGGCGAGGTGGGACTCTTCTTTCCCATTAAATCCTGCTGGGAACTTCAAAGCATTGCTCATTAAAGGAGCCCAGGATATGGAATATTTGTAATTGTTCCCCTCCCCAGCACTGCTCTGTGCAGGTCCTGGCAGTGCCCTGAGCTCAGGGCTCACGCCAAGGGTGCTGTCACTCACTCTCTGTGCTCTGCAGGCTGGGGGCTGKGACAGGCAGGACAAACAGCCGTGGCTAAAAGGGACAAACAAGGGAGCCCTAAAGGTACAACGGAGCCCTGGATGGAATATGAGCAATTCAGGAGTGGAAGCCATGTGAGGTGACAGACAGGAGAGGGCTCCTGGGATGGAAATGCACCTGCAGCACCTGCCCAGCCCTGCTCTGAGCTCGGCATTTGCATGCACGTGCATAAACATCATTATTCTAATGAGCTGAGGTAACAGGTCCGTTATTAATTGCATTCTGCACACCCCGAGGTGAGCCAGGCACAGCCAGGGGTGCAGAGCAGACAAAATGGCCTCAGGTTGCACGAGGGAAGGTTTAGGTTGGGTACTGGGAACATTTYTTCCCTGAAGRGGCTGTGCAGCCCTGGCACAGCTGCCCAGGGCAGGGCTGGAGTCCCCACCCCTGGAGRGAGTTAAAAGCCCTGTGGATGTGGCWCCTGGGGACAGGGRCAGTGGTGGCCTTGGCAGTGCTGGGGRAAGGGTTGGACTTKATGGTGTTGGAGGACTTTTCCAACAATGCAGTGACTCTGTGATGGAATCACCTGAGCATTGTCAGCTGATGTGTCCTGTGGCTGGCACACCCAGAGCCTGTCAGCTCATCACCAGCTGCCACCTGACCCGTTGTGTCCCAGAAAATCTGAGCTCAGGAAGCAGCAGGAATGCTTGTGGCACCTTGCCCTGCCCSGGATCTGCTGAGGACCCTCCCACCCCTGGAGTGCCACCACTGTTCCCTGCACCAGGAGCCACAGGGGAGTCTGACAGCTGAAGAGATCATTTSTAAGAGAAGGCTGCAGAGCAATTAGTGAGTAACACACCTCTCCTAATACTGTATTTGTTATTTAATTTACTTACACTGTATTATTAAAACAGGGTTCTGTTGCTCCTCTGCATCAAAGGCACAGGCCCAGGCTGGAGGAGCCATCAGCACAGGCACTGAGATGGCTTTGTACAGTGCAGCCTCTGATAAGGTGCCAGAGCACTCTGGTAGCACAACAAGAGAGATGTCAAAATGTGAAAGAACAATCCATTTACATTTAGATACCAAATTTAAAATTATTTTCTCCAAGCTTCATTCCATTTGTTGGGGTTTGGGCAAGCATGTAGAATCATTAAGGCCTGTTGCTCTCATCTCACTCTCATCTAAATTCCCCAATTGAAAGGCAGCAGAGCATGGGGATAGCTCTGTCTTTCTGGCAGAGATGGAGAAGCCATGCAGCTCCATTTTGCTTTTAGATGGACTAGAAGTAGGATTTAATAATCAGCCTCTGCTCTGCCAGGCACAAATGATATGGGCTGCTAAGCCAGAATTAAGGAAATGAAAGAGAGGAGCTAAGAATTATCTGCCCCAGTGACTGCAGAGGGAATCAGAGCAGGAGTTCAGGCTCAGAGCCATCCCCATGTCCGTCCCTGCTCGGAGCTGGGAATGCTGAGATGATGTTTCATGTGTTTGATAGCTTCAGATGCCTGGGGGCTGCAATAAAATTCATTTCTTGCACTGTAAATCTTTGCTCTTTAAGCATGGAAGAGGTTACAAATGTGCATAAAATTGAAGTGCAAGTGATTACATCTGGCTGTGAGTCAGTATTGACAGCTCTGCCTGGCTCTGGGGGGCTGTGGGAGCTCCTCTCCKTGTGACCTGAGCCCAAGGTAATGAAAACCAGTCAAGTGATGAAACCCATAAGTCCAAAGAGGATTTTTGCTTCTGTGTGTTTGTTTTTACCGTGTTGCTGGCACAGAAATGCAGCTGTTCCCCATCCTGTCGCTCACTGCTGGCAGGGGATGGGTGGAGGCTCTCCCTGCACCCCAGTGCAGCTTTACCCGCAGACAGGCAGGCAGGAGGCGGGGTGTGTCCTTCCTACCCCGCGTTTGGGACCCGAAAGCGAGGGACAGCAGCTCCGGGATGGGCTGGGCACGGGGAATGTCCCARCACCGCAGATGCTGCTTTGGCTGGCTGCCAGCACAGCTAAAGCAGTGGCCAGCCGAGGCTGCCATCATTACGTGTGTATTAATTAGCGCGTGTATTAATTAACGTGTGTAAGGTGTTTGCAAGGGGCCGGGGTGTGTTCGCTGTCGGGAGCCGTCACCCTTTAGCAGAACAGCAGCAGAGCGTGTGAGATCGGTATCTGCAGCTCTGTAAGGAGCAGGGAATGCCGTGTCTGCCCGATTCAAGCGTGCAAACGCTGATGTTTCATTAGCGTCCCCCATTTTCATGTAAATTAATTTCTTTGAGGAAAATCCAATCCATACCTGGCGCTAATTGCCAATGATAATGATGAGCTGTGACTCGGGAGAGATTCATTACGGAGGCAGACTGTCTCTCTCCTGAACTGTCCAAGCCTGGAATGTGTCTGGAAGTCGCACAGAGTCTGAGCTGCAGATTGCAGGAGTTGGTGCAGGATGGGGAAATGCAGCAGCAGCCACCAGGGACGTGAGCCCCCCTGGCCTARCAGCCTTTAGCCCAGGAAGGTTGTCTTTCCTCTCTGAAAATAACACGGCTTTTATTGATCACCTGATCTGAATTATGGATGATGCTTTTGTAACTCCATTATCSTGGTGAGGCCGTGCCAAGGATTGTGTCACCGTCTCMGAGCCCAGCCAGGCAGAGCTATCCACAGCATTCCCTGGCTCCAGCCCTTGGCACCGGGGCTTCCTTGTCCTGTGGGAAATGAGAAACGAGTTCTGGGGCTGAACTGGTGAGAAAGCAAAGTGACTGGTTTAGCTGAGAGCCCCAGTAACACCCGAGGGGCACTGGAGGGGTGGCATGGCCTAAACTCGCCTGGGATCATCTCAGTCTCTGTCATAGAAACGCTCCTTGAAATTGGAGCATGTAATGGGTAAAGCTGGAGTACATCACAAAATAATACATGGAATTACTTGGCAACCTGCTCCATGATGACATTTTTTTTTTCCAGGCTCATTTTCCCCTTCTTCAGCATTTGATAGCTGTTCCCCAGTTTATTGGATATTTGTAGTGTAGCCTTGAAGGATAATGAGTTTTATCCTGGCAGATGCTGGACACCTTCGTGTGCAGGAGAAGTTAATGGGAASTGAAGATGATCAGCACTTTGTGGGATCAGTCCTTGGCTGAACAGACAGCACTGACTCCTGTCTGGGGCATGAGGAAAGAGCTCAATGAGGGTTTCAGGATARTATTGCAAAGGGCTGCAGCTACACTTGAGGTTCTTACATGTCCATCTTGGAAATACCCGGGACTGAAACCCTTTCTTTGTCTTTGTCAGTGAAACAGTGAACACCATGGGAARTATTGACACTGGGCTGCTCTCTGTGCACTGTACTCAGAACAGTCTGAATTGCTGGGGGAGGGCAGAGCAGAGTTTCTGCAAATCCAGCAGTGATGTGTGACTGGTGCCACTGCTGGCTGCGTGTCCTGTTAGATCTGGTTTTGCAGAGGGGCTGAGAGGAGCCCTGGGAGGCCCAAACCCAGTGCAGTTTGAAAAGCACATGTGCAGAACAAATCCAATTGTTGTTCTCGCCTCTCCTTCCACAGCTTCTCTTAAATCTTCCTGAGAGGGTTTTAAAATGAAACACACCACATTAAAAACAYCATCCAGAGTGTCAGTGGAGTCTGCCCCAGCTTAGCAGGCTGGAAATACTCAGCAAACTCCTTAAGTTATGCCAAATTCTCCCAAAGACTGTGGGATTTAGACTTTAGTGTTCTAGCAAACTGGGATAACTGTAAATCCAGGCTCTTTTTTTGGTCTCTGTGGAGTTTAGGCTGGAGATCAGGGAAGGATGTTTACCCCAGAGGGTGCTGGCACTGCCCAGGCTCCCCAGGGAATGGGCACAGCCCCAAGGCTGCCAGAGCTCCAGGAGAGCTTGGACAGGGATGCACAGGCTGGGATTGTTGGAGGGTCAGTGCAGGGCCAGGAGCTGCACTCAGTGATCCCTGTGGGTCCCTTCCCATCCAGAATATTCCATGATTCTGTGTCCTGGATCTGTCAGTGTTGCCAGAGCACTGCAGAACATTTTGCTTTGTGTTCAGCTGCAAATATTTGCAGTTTTCCCTGACAGGAGSGTGTAGCGGAGCTCATAAAGTTCTGCCTGGTTWGATTTCCTTCTGTTTGCAAACAGATTGGATTTGAAGGTCATAATTAGGAAAGCTGGTACCTTCATCCCCTTATTGAAAAGTTCTCAGAAGTCATAAAACTTGAATAAGAATCACTTCATCCATGAGAAAAGCCAAGTTTAGCCCAGGAGATTTAAGAAGTTGGAGGAAATGTCACTGTTTTTCTAAAAAAGAAATCTTAATAGGAGCTGGTAGTGGTGCCTCAGCAGTGCAGTCAGCCAGACCCTGGGAGCCTGACAAAATCAATGCCTGCTAATTCTGTTTATAGCCGGAGCTGGGGCTGGGGCTGGGAGCTGCCTGCCTGGAGTCCTGTGGGGGGGAGCTGGGGTCAGGAGCCACCAGCCTGTCCCCATTCCTGGTGTGTCCTCATTCCTGGTGTGTCCTCATTCCTGGTGTGTCCCCATTCCTGGCACATCCCCATTCCCAGTGTGTCCCCATTCCCAGCACGTCCCCATTCCCAACACATCCCCATTCCCTGTGTGTCCCCATTCCTGACGTGTTCCCATTCCCGTTGTGTCCCCATTCCTGACATGTCCCCATTCCCGTTGTGTCCCCATTCCCGCTGTGTCCCCATTCCCGGTGCCCCATTCCCAGCACCTTTCCCCCCACGGGCTCCCCCCAGGCTCTGACCCAGTCCGTTTCCCTTGCAGGCCCTGCAGCAAAGAAGAAGTACGTGAGCTACAACAACCTGGTGATCTAGGCCGGGCTGCCGTGGGGCGCAGGCCCAGCGCCGCCGAGCTCCCCTCAGGGGCCCGCCACCGGGCTCGGGGGAGGCGAGAGGAGCGCCGGCTCTCCCCGGGCTGCTCCCGGGTGTCCTCCATCGCTGCTGGCTCCRGACAGCGCTGGTCTGGCCATGGCCTGAGACCTGCTCTGGCCTCAGACCCGCTCCGGCCTTGGGCCTGCTCYGGCCTGGGACCTGCTGCAGCCTGGGGCCTGCTCCGGCCTAAGACCCGCTCCAGCCTCGGGCCTGCTCTGGCCTCTGGCCTGGGGCCTGCTGCGTTCTCAGACCCACTTCATCCTGAGGCCTGCTCCAGCCTGGGGCCTGCTGCGGTCTCAGACCCACTCCAGCCTGAGGCCTGCTCTGTCCTGGGGCCTGCTCCGGCCTTGGAGCTGCCATGGCCGCACCTCAGGAGCGGCTCCCGGGGCCGGCTGTGCCCGGGCACTCTGGACTCGAAGGGGCTAATTCTGTCTTTCTATGTACTTCCAGACTGCAAGTTTTTCAACTCTCTGTACAGTTTGTGAGGATTTTTTGCATATCGCCATCCATGTCGTTCCCAGGTCGCTGTTTGGGGTTTTTTGGATGCACAGTTTCATCGAGGCCCTGTGCTCAGCACTTCTCGAACCACCGACACCTGAGGATTTGAGACCTGTATACATGACTTGTATTATTACTCTTGTATCACTGCAATCCATATACCTTATTTTTTTTAACTAAACAAACAAACAACAAAAAAAAAGAGAATTTAAAGACCAAAAACTGTGCTGGCGAAGTTTGTCCCCCCCTTCACACCTCCGATGGGCTGCAGAGGAAGCAGGAAGGATTTTTGCTGAGTTTTAGTCTTGATCTTTGGAATGCATGCCAGTAATGTATTTTATGGTACATGTCAATAATTTATGTTTGATATTTGTATTTGTGTTCTATTTTGTTCTTTTCTTTAAGGTATATGACTATTTTGCAATAATTTCGATGATTCTTATGATATTTGGAGGAAAGAATATGGCTTTTACATGTCTTGAGGTTTTTCTTTGTTGATGCCCCACCATGATTGACCAGTGTGATAAGGACTTACAGAAGCATGTATGTTTTATACTGTTTGTAATAAGTAATTTCGTTAATCTTGCTGCTTATGTGCCAATTTAGTGGAACCAATCTTTGCCGCAACCTCCTCCCTCCCTTTCCATTCTCTCGATCCTGTGATATTATCCAAGAATGTATCAATAAAGGATTTTGGTTAACTTTTTTTTATTTACTCCAATAAATATATTTTTTCAGTTGYTCCCTCCCCCTTCCCCCTTGTGACTTAACATTTATTTCATGGCATTGTCAGACATCCAGAAATGGCACAGGGGGGCTTGTGCACGAGGAGTAAGGCCTGGGGGAGCTGATTGCAGGGGGAAAAGTGCTTGAAAGGGACTTGGAAAGGTCTGTGAGAACCCCAAAAGCCGAGCTGGAGCCCCGCAGTGCCAACCTCCTGCCCGTGTTTGATCTCTCCAAAGCTGCTGTCAGCTGCTGGGACTCCTGATGCCTTTGAAGGACATTGCAGCACASCAGAAGGTAATTAAGGGAGCAATTAATCGGAGCCAATCTGCCAGGCAYGGCTTGGGTGAGCTGGGGCAGGAAAAGGGAGAAGTTGAGGCAAGAGGAAACTCATTCCCTTTGCAGCACAGCACCTGCAGCACCTTCGGCATGGCAACCACGGCTCGGCTGCTCTGATGGATCCTGGGGAAGGCATTTAGCCTCCCATTTTCTGCAGACAACTCGCCCAATTATCCTGATGAGGTTAATCAGCGTCAAGAGGAGCTGTGACAGCTKCGGCAGGGCCGCATGGAGATGAGGAGCTGGGTGTCACAGCCTGCCTGACTCTGCCYGGGGGGATCTCCTGCGCCTCGGGATGGATGCAGCTGGCACCGATGGGACTGCACCCAGGTAAGGCTTTGGCAGCCACTAACTCATTACCAGCACAGCTAATCATGAAGGCAGAGGTGCTGCAGCACYTTCCTTTTCCCACAGACAGTGTTGGGCTAAAYAAGTAGGGTGCCATCTAACAAATGTTCCTTGCTCAAAGACTCTCATCATTTTTTCTGAATGGGAAAAAGTTGTTGGTTTGTTTTTCACTTTATTTTGGTGAGGGGGAACAGAGGTGCAGAGAGGGGATGGTGCTGCTGGGAGGGAGTGATGGGAATTAGGGACCCTGGGTGCATGAATGGCTCTCTCTAAGCTGTGTATACATAAATATATCTGTGTGTGTATGCACACATGGCCACTCGGTGTTACAGCCACGGGTCCTGGGCAGGCTGGGAGCCCCAGGCAAAGCCCCCAGTTTTTAGGGACAGTCTCCCACTCAATTACAAGGAGCAGAAGGGATCCCCCAACTTCTAAAGTCCCCGAGCCCAGCAAGGCTCTGCTTTGAGAGCAGACACGAGAAGATGTTGCACTCTGCACTGTGGATCGATTTTTAGTTTTAKTTCACAAACTGCACCACCTTATTACACCCACACAGCTCCTTTTCAAACACAAAACTCCATTTAGAGTCTTTTATTTTACAATTGGCTGCGCTTAGCATCAGTGCGGTGTTACCATTGTTTCCAGAACAGCTTCATCTCATTCCCCACCGAGCACACGCTGGTGTCACCGTGCTGGCCTGGTCCCTGTGCTGGAGCATCCCCTGTCCCTCGGGCTGTGCTGGGGGCCCAGCTGCAGGCAGGAACTGTTCCCTTCCCATGGTGAGGAGCTGTGAAAAACTCCYCTGTGAGCGTGAAAGGGAAAAATTCCCCAAGAATGGGAGTGATTTTTTTTGTTGTTGTTGYTGCCGTTTATTATCGAGACTGAATTACACCAAATTGTTTTGGTATGTAAATGCCAAGTTTATTGTTCATTAAAATCATTGCRGAGTTAAGCTTTCTGGGCATGTTGTATGATAGATAATGACAATTATTTAGCCCGAGTCAGAGCTTAGTCTTAATTTGTGACATTAATTGCCTTTATATATAATTAAATGCACTATAATGCTCCCATATGCAGAATCTGTGCATCCATGAAAGTGCTAATCAAACATATTTATTAATTTCTAAAAGAGCTTTTTGTCAAGGCTTTGATACAGTTGAGTGGTTTCTGGTAAATAACATTTTTTTAAGATGTTTAGCAAAATATTTTGATAATTGCTTTTGTGCTAGTGGCATAATTAATTTTATTTCTAATAGATTAATAAGAGCTGAGGGSTGAGGTGCTGCTTCCCTCCAGCTTGGCTGCTTTGCCTTCCGTGCAGTCAGAATTCCATCAGCAGCCCTCAGTGTCCCAGGCCTTTCCCAAARCCACTTCCAAAAGGCAAATYTGGGGTGTGTGAGGGTGGCTGRGTGCAGGTTCCACACCTGCAGTCCYGGGGGAGCTGGGCTGTGCCCCTGRCATTGGYTCTGCTCCTCAYTCACCCTCAGCCCACCCTTGGCAACAAATGGATTTAACTTCCCCCTCCCACCTCTGGGGCTGCCAGCCTCAATTCCCTGCTCCGTGGGAGCCTGCCCATCGTCAGAGCTTTATTCAGTTTGTGCAGAGGGGTCAGAAGGGCTGTGGGGACAGGGGTTTGCAGGGTTGTTTGTGTCCCCTGGGAGCCTTGGCAGCTCCAGGGGGAGCAGGGTTGGCTGCTTGCTGYCCTTGATGCAGCCACAATTATTTATTATTAATAAACAATATTTTTAACCATGATTTAATTTTAACAATTGAATTTTATAATTAAATTATCAATTAAAATTAAAGTAGGGATTAATTTTACTGGTTATTTTATATTAATAAAAATTAATTCTCTGAAAGATTGGTCAAGCACTGGAGCAGGGAAGTGATGGAGTCCCCATCCCTGGCAGAGCCAACAACTGAGCTGTGGCACTTTGCAATATGGATTAATGTGGTGGTTACAAGTTGGACTTGATGGTCCTGGAGGTCTTGGAGGTCTTTTCCAACCTTCATGATTCTGGGATTCAATCCTACTTGTACCACACATTTATATTCAATACATTTTATTTTCAGCACATGCTGTTGTTTTATACCACCCAAGAAGAATACTTTTTTTTTCCTTAACAATGATCTCAACTCTATTTTTTCCCCCAGTTTTTTGGTGCTGAGCCTCTGACTGGTGCCAAAGGCTGGCACTGGGCAGAGCCAGGGCACATTCCCAGCTGTGCCCAGGCAATGCCAGRGCCTCTCCTCTGGCTCCCAGGAAGGTTCCAGCAGCCAGGGACGTGCACAAGCCACAATGACAGCCTGTCCTTCCTTCCCACCTGCCAAAATAACTCCCAAGCAGGAGGCTTTGTCTGGGTTTATCTCAGGCTTATTGTCCCTGCAGAAGATTTATTAAATCCAGCAATGACAGCAGTTCCTTCTCCCAGTCACAAGCTTTTATCTCGTTGTTAGGAGTTTGAAACAGCATCTCCCACAACAATGAGCATCACACACATCTCAGGGAGCCCCTCCAAGGAAGGACCTCAGCTAATCTSTGATGAATGGATCTCAATCTACTGCTCTTGAATTTATAAAAATGACTGTCCCCACTACATTGAACCATGAGATAAGTGATCCTTGCTCTTAACTTTTCACTTGCTGTAATCCTGTATCTGCTCTCTCACAGGTGCCTTTGGAGCAGGTGAATCATTGTGCAGGTGCCTTTCCCGGTGCTCAGAAAGGAGGCTCAGGGACTCAGCAGGGACTGCTGGAGGTGAAAGGCCAGGCAGTGGCACAGGAGAGGGGAGAGTTCTGGCTCTTCATGTCCTGGTGCTTCCCTCTGTGCTCTGGGCTCCCCCAGCACAGGGWGAGCAGCCACAAGCACCCACCTTCATCTTGTCACTGCCCCGGGGCTGGCCCTCATCCCCTGCTGTTCAACAACGATGTGCCAGTGGCAACTCAGCCTCTCGGTGACCATTCAGCCTCTCAGTGACAATTCGGGGTCCCTGCTCAGCTGGAGCAGCAGCTCCCCACGCTCTCCTCTGCCTTCCCAGCCTGGTTTGTGCAGGAGCAGCCTCTGGGCTCTTTGGGGTCCCCAGCAGCCCTCCCTGCTCAGCACAGCCACCACTCCCTGCAYTCCAAACTCCTCGGAGCTGTTTATGGGCAGTGAAAATCTGCCCCTTTCCTCCCCTGTGCCTGCAGGGAGCTGTGCCCACCTGCTGCCCTGCACTTCAGAGGCTGTCCAGGCTCAYGGAGAAGGGAGGACACTTGGAAAAACAGGTAATTTTCCCCCAGGTRTGATTCTTCACAGAGTTGGAGCTTGCCTTCTCCATTCTGCCCAGCAAAAAGAAATGTATATAAAATAAAATAGAATWAAATTCCATAAAATAAATAAGTTCTATGGGAAGAGGTGTAACCTCAGGTTTTTAAGGCAGTTTCCTTCAGCCATGTGAGTTTCTGGGTTTGTTTGCTTTGCTTTCCTTCAATATTTACACGAGGAAGTTTCAATTGCTTTGCTTTACTTAAACATTGAAGCCCTTGTGTGCTTTACTGGCATAAATATTTGTTTTATTTAAAATCTACTTAGCTGAAAGATCAACARCAGAGGAAGAAATCAGAAATTACACAGGAATTTAAGAGGAAGAACAGCAATTAACTCTGCCAAGGTGTTAACCTTTTTAAAATGCTGCCTTTGATGAGTGATGCACGAACATGTATGAATGTTCAAAAGTCATTTTCTCCATTTCAGTCCATTTTTTTTTCTTCCCCTTTCCTCATTCCCCTTCATGCTCCCCACTGCTGTGATGGAGGCAGGAGTGTGAGGGCAGCCAGGAAATCACAGCAGCCCAACAGGAGCATTGAAATTTGTTCTCTGAAGTCTGCAAAATCTGTAATTTCTGCCTTCCTTGCCCTCAGGATGGGTCCTTCACAACTCAGTGCACTCGGTGATTCCATGAACTCRTTCTGCCTTTTCTTTAGAACTCCATTTAAGGCTGAAATGTTAATTGGAGTGTGCCCYAGCCCTGCCCTGCCAGGATCTGAGGCTCTTCTCTCCAATAAAGGCTTTTGGGCTGCCCCTGCTCCGTGCAGAGTCCCCTCTCTGCTGGAATGAGGCAGGAGTCACACCTTTATTCCTGGCAGCCTGCACAGAGTGTAAGCACTGTCATTATTTCTCTTCTCTCAGCAGCTGTCCCACCCATTGGATGAGATGCTGGAGGCTCAGTTCCCACCGCAGCCTGCAGTGTGGATATGGAATAAATGGAATAAAATGGAATAAAGACACACCAGGATGGGAGGGTGTGTGCCTGGGACACCTTGGCTGTCTGTGCCAGCAGATTGTTGGATTCACAGTGAAGCTGTGCCCCCTCACTGGGCAGCTGGGGGATGTTTTTGTGAAGATGCTGAGTGCCCAGCAGCWCTGAGGRGCCTGGCCAAGGCTCTGACTGCTCTCTGCAGGCTGACAGAGCCTCGGGAGCAGGGCTGGGGCCACAGGAGCTGCAGGTGTCAGGTTTTCAGGTGGTTTTGTGCCCTGGG
>CADDXX010001291.1:25011-39118 GCA_902810485.1 Alauda arvensis
TTTGCTTTAGCAGCACCCTGGACCGGGATGTGAGGAATGGAGGCGTGTGTTCCTGGGCAGGAGCTGCACACAGGCCCTGGCTGGGGAGCAGGGCACACAGTGGGATAAATAAACACCTGGGGATGCTGAGCCCAGCCCCAGTGAGCCCCATCCCCCATCCAGGGCTGCTGGATCTTCACAGAACACAACTTCCATCTCTGACACTGCTCCACCACAGAACAGGCAATTAAAGCTCTTTGATTTTCAATATCTCATTTCAATCTTGTAACAAAGTCCAATTAATTACCTTGGAGAAGTTTTCTAATATTTAGTGCTGCTTCTCCACAAGGCTTTTTATGACTTTTCCCTCAGCCTTTCTTCTTCCTTTGAATCCAGGCAATAKTAAGGAAATATTATCTTTGTCAATGCAGGTGAGGTTGATGATATYATTGATTTCAGATAGCTGCCACTTCGAGACAAATTTCCACTTCATTCTTCACAGAACAAAGATTTCCAATGTCCCGAGTGATTCAGCACAGCCCTTCCTCGCTGGGGGTGAGGGATGTGTGTGGGGAGGAGCAGGGTGGTGCCAGGGGACTGACCCACCCCAGGGAAAACAGGGATTGAGGCTGAAAGAGAGATAAAATTCATTTCTTGTTCAACTTCCCAGTCCTGTGTCCTTGTGCCCGGCTCCCACCCGCTCCTCCCTGCATCCCAAACACCCTCCAGAACAGACACCATGGCTCTGAGATGTGATTTGGGCTCTCTGTTCCCAACACCTGGAAGCCCAAGGACACAAAAAGCTGCAGCTCCCCTGCCAGCCCCACCTGCCCCATCCCTGAGGGCTCCAACACCTGACACCTGCCAGGTACAGGCGCTTACAGGGAGAATTTGGTCCCCAAATAACCACAAATCCCCTTCCTGAAGGGATCCACTCTCCAGCCCCGCAATGCTGAGCCACTTCCCGACCCGCAAGCACTTAATGAGATAATTTGCAGGGAGCTCTAACGAGGCGCAGCCCTCTCCTGGCTCCATCCCAGCCCCACAGCGCTGGCTCCTGCAGCCGCTTTCACAGGTACAGTTTGGTCCTAGAAACCGGGTCTTTTTTTGAAAGCACTGCCGTCCAAATCATGTCATATTCTCGGTGAAACATTTGGAGAGTAAATGTAGAGTCCTGGAGAGAAAAATGTTACTCACGATTTTCACATAATGGAGCTGCAGCAGAAAAACGCCCTGGGCTGAGTAATTGTGAAAGTGGAGCCAAAAATAAAACCCTGAATTTTTTCCCAAAGTGAATTTCAGGCTCCCATATCCATGGCAAGAATAAAAGTTTAATTTCCATCAATATAAAAGGATTAGAGCCGAGATTTGCATGGATTGTCAGGCTCCTGGCTCGGTGCAGCCTGGCCCACACAATCAGCGGCCACTGCAGGAAATGGCAGCACCGAAAATCCCGGGKTTTTGCATYTGTTTTGTSCTCTCTGRTGTCTGTGTTCAGGTAGCAGTTACACGTTCATTAAAGCATTTGATTCCTTCTGTTTTTGCAGGGCCCTGAGGGAGCTGCATCCAAGGGCAGAGCCATTGCCCAGGAGCTGCCAGGGCTCAGCCCCTCCTGAGCCTGAAAAAAACAGAAACTGGAGAATCCAGAAGGAATTCCAGCACAAATGATCCCACAGAGAAGCAGTGTCAGTCTGAAAGGGCATTGCCACCACATCTGTCCCCACAGCTCTGGAACAACCACAGCCTGCAGGCCCAGCCCTGGACATCAGCAGAGTGTGCCTGCAAATCCCAGAGTTATTTCATTGGAAAAGCCCTCCCAAATCCAACCTGATCCCAGCCTGTCCCCAGCCCTGAGTGCCACCGCCAGGAGTTCCTGGGACACCTCCAGGGATGGGCACTGCAACCTTCCCTGGGCAGTTCCAATGCCTGAGCTCCCTTTCCATGGGGAAATTCCTGCTGATCCCACCCTGAGCTGTTCCAATTCCTGAGCTCCCTTTCCATGGGGAAATTCCTGCTGATCCACCCTGAGCTGTTCCAATTCCTGAGCTCCCTTTCCATGGGGAAATTCCTGCTGATCCCACCCTGAGCCTGCCCTGGCCCAGCCTGAGGCTGTTCCCTCTCCTGCTGTTCCCTGGGAGCAGAGGGAYCCCCATCCCTGCAGCTTCCCTGCTTTGCCAGAGCTGTCTGGGCTAAGGAAGCTTTGCTGGCTATTTTTCCTATTTTTCCTATTTTATTTCCCTTTGGTTCCCAGGCAAAAGCAACTCTCACCAGCCAGGAAGAGCTTTTGCCACGTTCCAAGCAAGTGCAGAGACTCCGAGCTCAAATTGCTCTAATAATTTATTCTGGTCTTGAAATCCCCGGGGTTATTCGGCAGAAAGCGCATTTTAAGTTGTTTGGCTGCAGAATGACAAGATAACAGACGATCCATATTCATCCGCTCCCCCAAGATGGTGATGAGATGTTACAGAATAAAGCAGCGGCCCCTCCCTTCCCCGAACAGGCAGCTCTCKGCTTTATCTCCCGATAGCGCCCGGACGTGCTGCCATTTATCTCGRGGGGGTGTTTGGGGAAGGGATTGTTTGCAGCTGGAGCTACAAGGCATGAAACAAACTGATAATGGAACTTTCTTTTGAAGCTCATTCTTTTGCAGTGGCGTTTTTCTTTTTTTTTTTATTTTTTTCCCCCCTTTATGAGCTCCATGACAGGCGAGCAGTAATTTCCTCTCTGTATTTTAGCACAAACAACAGATTAGTGTCACACTGTTTGCTGCGAGCCTCAGCCGCCCGCTCGCAGGAGCACTTGTCGGTGTGTTCCGAATAAATCACGCGGCCATTCCCGGAGATAAAGCACAGCCCCGTGTCCCTGGCACGGCTGAACGGGCTCGGCACRGCCCAGGGAAGCACAGGCTGAGCTGAGGGATGGCATTTGCCGTCTGAATCGCAGAGCACGCAGSCCTGGAGTTTGTCTTCCCAGAGACACAACACAGCCCTGGGCTCTGCAAASACGGCAATCCAAAGGCGACAAAAAATGTAACTCAAATTAACTGCATCCATCACGGAGAGTAAATTATTTATTGGGAGAGTGTGTAGAACACGGAATGTAACCTCGTAGAAAAAAAATTACTTTAATTTTTGCCCTTCTTCACACGATAATTAATTATTTTCTCATCCTYTCAGTAACATCACTGTGAGAAGGCACAAGGAAGCGTTGCGTGGCAGTTCCTCCTGTTTCCCTGATGTACTTCTGCAAGGCAGTTTTCTGTTCTGGAAAATGAACCTCCCATCCTGCAGCCCGTCCAAAGCAGCGGCACCTCAGCCACCTCTGGGCTCCAGCCCTGGCTCCCCTTGCCTCCTCAGCACGAGGGATGGATCTGTGCCCCAGTCCCTGCTGCCAGGGGATTTCCTGGGGCACAGCCCAGCCCAGCCCCCGGTGCCAAAGCCATCCCCAGGCAGCTCTGCTGCCATGGAGCAGCTCCAAAGGGAGCAGCCTTGGCTGGGTGAGAGCCCCGGGGCTCCAACCAAAGCTGCGAATGCAAAAACACTGGGGCAGGATGGCACAGAGCAGAGCAGCTCTGGAGCCCCGGGGCTCCAACCAAAGCTGAAAATGTCACACTGAGCACTGGGGCAGAAGGATGGCACAGAGCTGCAGGGCCAGCAGGGCAGCTCTGCAGCCCCAGGGCTCCAACCAAAGCTGCGAATGCAAAAACACTGGGGCAGGACGGCACAGAGCAGAGCAGAGCAGCTCTGCAGCCCAAGAGCTCCAACCAAAGCTGCGAATGCAAAAACACTGGGGCAGGATGGCACAGAGCAGAGCAGCTCTGGAGCCCCAGGGCTCCAACCAAAGCTGCAAATGCCACACTGAACACTGGGGCAGAAGGATGGCACACAGCTGCAGGGCCAGCACGCCACCTCTGGAGCCCCAGAGGAGCTGGTGGCACTGGGGAGGGGACAGCCAGCAAGGGGCAGTGACAGCAGCAGGGACAGCACAGCACACACAGRCCAGGGGAACCCAGCCAGCAAAGAGCCCCAGCATCCCTGGGGTCCCCCAGAGCATCCCACCCAGYCTGTGCCCATCCCTGAGGCCTTTCCCAGCCCCTGGAAGCCTYCCTGCCTGCAGCAGCCACCTCCCTGCGGGCTCTCCCAGCACGGCTCCTTCCTCTGCCTCTGATCAAAACCGATCCTCCACAGGAAACTTCTCTCGCTTTGATATAAAAATGTTTCATAACTATAAATTACGGGCCGAGGAAATCACTGCAAAGTGGAAAATTACTACTGGGCAATAAAAATAATCTGATTAATTGCTTTCTGATCACTGTACACAAAGATCAGGATGTGAAAATGGTGTTTTATTGAGTTTATTCCTTCTAGATTCCCACATAAAAGTTGGGTTTATCTTTTAATTGATCGACAGTGCATTTACATATAAATCTGAAAATTTGGGTGTGGGAAGATGGCTTTAAATGAGCACCAGAGGACATCCACACTGCAGCAAGTTAGGAAAAAGAAAAGGCTTAAAAACAGTTTTTAAGTTGCCCTTAGGGAACGCTGGTAGCTCCGCACTGGGATCTGTTGCCATTTATCCTCTAATTAATCAGGCTTTTGTCTTAATTTCTCTAATTGCTCCACAATTTTGTGAGAAATCAAAGTATTAGTTAATACTTTGTTAAGTTATACTTAATAGTTAAGCAATATTTCCTTCCTTGTGGACATCCCTCCTTCCCTGCACATCCCTCCTTCCCCGCACATCCCTCCTTCCCTGCACATCCCTCCTTCCCCGCACATCCCTCCTTCCCCGGGACATCCCTCCTTCCCTGCACATCCCTCCTTCCCTGCACATCCCTCCTTCCCTGCACATCCCTCCTTCCCTGCACATCCCTCCTTCCCTGGGACATCCCTGCTTCCCCGCACATCCCTCCTTCCCCGCACATCCCTCCTTCCCTGGGACATCCCTCCTTCCCTGCACATCCCTCCTTCCCTGCACATCCCTCCTTCCCCGCACATCCCTCCTTCCCCGGGACATCCCTGCTTCCCTGCACATCCCTCCTTCCCCGGGACATCCCTCCTTCCCCGGACATCCCTCCTTCCCTGGGACATCCCTCCTTCCCTGGGACATCCCTCCTTTGTGCTCAGCAGGGCTGTTCCCGGGGATGCCCATCCCTGCTGCACCCTCAGCTTCCCCCGGGAGCGTTTCCCTTGGGGAAGGCCCCCCCTGCCCCCCCAGAGCCCCTCGCAGCCCCCGAAGCAGCCGGGGCTGCCACCCCYTCACCCGGGGCAGCCTCTCCGGGCCGTTCAGGTGAGCTCTCCCACCCCCGCAGCCAGGGGATTACCTGCATTSCCAGGTAATGCTGTGGAAATGTTTTATTCATTCCTCGTTTCACGSCTGGCACTTGCTTTTCTTTTGGTACTTATTTAACACACATTTAATTTCCCTTATTTGAAAGCACCGACATATTTCCTAATTACCTGGAGTGCTTAAAGGCTTTCCACGCTGTTCATAATTCTTTTTTTTTTAGCTGTGAGGGCTGAGCTGCCTCCAGAGCAGCCTGTCCCCAGGGCTGGGATCCCTCCCTGGATCCCYCCCTGCCCCAGGGCCAGCCCCAGCCACAGCCACACAGAAATTCTGCATTTTCTGCGCTGCCACCTCTCCCACCCGCGACATTTCCCTGCTGCTGCCTTTGCTTTGCTTTGCTCCTTAGGAGGATACAAATAATCCTGCCAGAGCTCCCTGTTCTACTCCATTTACCAGCTTYACCCTGAGCATTTCTTCTCCTAATGTGGGGTAGAAAATCACCTCTGTGGGGTACAAATTACTTCAAACTCAGGCGTTTTCCAGAGGAACTTCTTTTGAAAGAAGAAGAAGAAGGAGGCAGCCTGGGGCAGTGGGAGGTGTCCCTGCCACGGCACTGGGTGAATTTTTGTGTCCCTGCCACGGCACTGGGTGATTTTTCCTGTCCCTGCCATGGCAGGGGTGGCACTGGGTGATTTTCCATGTCCTTGCCACGGCACTGGGTGATTTTTCCTGTCCCTGCCACGGCACTGGGTGATTTTTCCTGTCCTTGCCATGGCAGGGGTGGCTCTGGGTGGGATTTCAGGTCCCTCCCAACCCAAACCGTTCCAGGAAATCGAGGTTCACTGAAATGTCTGCACAAGCCCAACAACCTCAAGGTATGACTGTGAAAGCACAACATATCCACTTGAAATTTAAATAAAAGGAAAAGGTTGGGGGGTGGGAAATGAAATAAAAAGTGAGAGGCAGGGACTGAGAGCAGCCAGGTTCAGCTGGGCACATCCAGTGACGAGATCTTGGGCTCCCTGCACATGGATATTTCCTTTCCTGGGGGGGAGAGATGCTCAAATACCTTCCAAAGCTGGAGATCAGGTTTGGACATCCCTCACTGCGGGCCCTGGGCGTGCTGGGGGCACAGAAGGAGTCCCCACCCTGCCGAGGGGACCCGGGATGCTCCTGGTGCCAATCWCCCTTCCCCGAGGCACTGCCAGGGCTCCCGGCCAGCCTCCCCAGCCCAGCCCGGCTGCCTCTGTCCCYGGGCACCTGCTGCTCCCTCCCGCAGTGTTTATTCTCACTTAGGCTTGACAAGCTCAGTGCTTGGACAGAAATGGGTCGGTAATTGGGCTTATAAACGGCAAGGACTCGATGCACTCTCCCTCTCATCTCTCCCAGCAACTTAATAACTGCAGATGAAGGATGATCAGATCCACCTGGAGATTGCCAGTGCAGTTTCTGTCATTAGAATCAGCCCCAGAACATTATTTAATAACTGCCTGGCTCCTGCACTTCAGCCGGGCTCTGCAGAGAGCAGGAGGGCTGATTGCCCTTCCCCCGGTGTGTGCTGATGATCGTCCCTGCATCTCCCAGAGAATCCTACATCCCCCCAGAGCATCCTACATCCCCCAGAGCATCCCGGAGCATCCCTGCCTCCCCCCAGAGCATCCCTGAGCATCCTCCATCCCCCCTCCCAGAGCATCCCTGCCTCCCCCAGAACATCCCTGCCTCCCCCAGAGCATCCCAGAGCATCCCTGCATCCCTTAGAGCATCCCAGAGCATCCTACATCCCCTCCAGAGCATCCCAGAGCATCCATGCCTCCCCCAGAGCATCCCTGCCTCCCCCGGAGCATCCCTGCAGCAGGCGGACACAGAGGCTCTGCCCGAGCTGCACGGACACGCCGGGACCGCGGCAGGAAGGGGTTAAAACAGACCCAGACCATTCCCCCCGTATCGGTGGAAATGGAAATGCAGTTTTCGGTGGCAGAGCTATCATGTAATGCCATAACCAGCGGTGCTCACTCCTTCCCTGGCGTTCCCTGACATCAGCGGTGTTTATGGACCCCAAACAAGGAGCAGCGGGGTCCGGCAGCAGCTCCGAATCTCCGTAATCCCGGCACAAAGGGTTAATGAACTGCTAAAAGGGCAGAGTTCATCAACGGGGACCTAAATGAACCAGCGACGGCTCGATCCTTGTCACCACCCAAGGTCAGGGTGCTCTGGCTCCGTCCTCAGCCTGAATTCACACCTGCCCCCAGAATCTCCCGATTTACCCAAATTCAGGCTGATCCCCCTCTCTGGGGTAACGCTTCCCCAGGGCTGCCTCGGCCATTCCCCTGCTGAGACTCAGAGAGGAAACAAGAGCTGGCAGCGAGATTCTTTGGGTAAAGGGGGAAAAAGACAAGCCAAATATGCCAATTTATGTGTGGAAAGGTCAGAAGTTAAAAATTCTCACTTTTTACACTGCTACATGTCTYAAAATGGAATAAATTTTAGGAGCACCATAAAGGGATATTCTTCATTCCATTTAGCATGGGACTGGTGCTCCCCCCTGCCTGCACAGACAGGCCTGGAGCTCTTTCATTAACACCCATGGGCAGRACGGAACGGCTGATCCAGCACGGAGACACACATTTCATCTGGAGCAGAGAGGCTGCTCTGGAAGGGCTGTAATGAACAGATCGGCTGCTCAGCCTGCTCCAAGTGCTCGGATCAATACAACATCATTTACTTATTGCAACTCATTGGCCAAGTCATTTCTTGACGTCTGGGCACTTGTGTGTGGCAGCCAGAGAAGTGGCAGACAGAAGGACTGGAAATTAATTATGTTCATCTGAGTTAATTCATGTAGAACCCCGAGGTTCCACACTCTGCATTACAGATCAAACAGTTCTCTCTGTATTTCCCTACAAACACACACCTGCAGTATTGAACAGCACATTCCAGCCCTGCAGAGCAGGCCACAGCTGCTCTGAGCAAGGGCCCTGCAAACAGGCACTGAAACGAGACGTCTTTATCAACTCCACTCTGAACTAAACCTCTGAAAGGAATAAACACCACAAAGACAACACTGCAGCCAGCAGAAGCTGCAGGATATTCCAGAGGCAATTGAAGGTTACAGCCTGGTGCTGTGGAAGATAAAGCTTGGATGGCCTTTATGGATAACACCTTTTATGTGCTCTCTGCCCAGAGCCTGGCTCTCTTTCCAGTCCATTCCAGCTGTGCTCTGTCTCATGTGTAATTCATGCACCTCAGGATTGACAAAATGAGCACGCTGCCCGAGCTGCCAGAGCACATTATGGTAACATCACATTTGAAGGCTCTTATTTTCCCCCTATATCCAATTATTTTTTCCTCCTAGGTTCCAGAATCAAAACCAGGGGAGGGAAATCACCTACTTAAAGTTCAAGGAGTGGGGCTGTGTGTGCCAGGAGTGCTGCCAGCCCCCAGATCCCATCAGGAGGGTGGTGCTGAATATGGATCATGGCCAGGCTCTGCTGCCCTTCCCCTGCTGCACAGCCAGTCCCTCTCTCTGAGCACAGAAGGAATTCTGACACTGCCGGCTGTGGTGTCCTCAGAGCTGTGGTACTTTGTGAGGTGTGGCACAGATTTCCTTGTGGCCAGCTCACCCAAAGTGCCAAGGTTTGATTGATTGATTGATTGATTGATTGCCCTGCCTTTGCTCTCCTCTGCCCCTTCTCCCAGCTTCTCCAGGCTCCCTGGACCATCTCCTCTCAGAGGTTTGTTTGTCCCATGTCAGGGGTGTGGAAGATCCCAGGATAACTCAGAGCTCCATGGAATGCCCCAGGGGGACACAAACCACCCCATCCATCCCTCAGCTCCAGCCCCACCTGAGARTCCAGAGGGGTTTCATTCATCCCCTTGGGGCTGGCTGCTTCACCAAAGGGCCCCACAGCCAGAGCTCCTGGGGCTGCCTCTCCCCTTTCACAGGCACGTGGAATTCAGAACGTGCCCTGCACCTCTTYCCTCTGGAGATGGAGATGTTTGCACAGAGAAACCCTCAGATCCCCYACCAGCAGCAATAAATATGATTTTGCATCCCATTTCCTGAGGGAACAACACATCAGCTCACACTGCCTGAGCCATTTGAAACGTTTCTCCTTGGAAGTGAAAGCTGAAAGTCCCCACACATCAGACTGCAGGTTTCACTCCCCACCTATTCCAATCCTACGCCTCATTATTTGCASAGATAGACAAATAGATGCAACATGTGAATGCTCTGCCCACTGCTGCTTTATGGCATTTTTTTCTTCCTTTTTAAAATAAACAAATACATAAATAAAGCAGAGTCTCAGACTGCCTCCACTGCTGAGGCTCCTCAGAGCACAGATCCAGCTCCTCATCTGTTTTCTCTGACCTCAGCCAACACTGCCAATAAATCAGCCTCCCCCCACTCAAAAAACCCCAAAAACCTGTAAAGCTGTGCTTTCCCTTCTCTTTTTCACCTCCAGCTGATGTTCAGCTCAGAGATCCCCCCCATTAACTGGTAATTTCTCCTCCTCCCACCCAGCTGTGTCCTTCAGCAGGTCCCCACTGCTCCAAACTCCGGGAAGGAGCAGAGATGTGAGAACCAGACACACAAATGCTCAGCCCCGAAGGACAGCTCAGACACTCTGCTCTGGCCCTGCAGCCACACGAGTGCAGGGCTCTGTGTGCAGCAGCAGCAGCTCTGGGGCTGGGGCAGGGCAGCAGCTCTGGGACAGGGGCAGGGCAGAGCAGCAGCAGCTCCACATCCCCACTCTGTGCAAGTCCCACTCCTCACCGAGCATGGAGGGCTGGAGAATGAAATGGAGCAGAGGAACAGCTGCTCTGTGAGTGCTGAGGAGCTGCACACAGCCCAAATGCTGTCCTACACTATTAGGAAAATAAATCTTCAGGAATCAAAGTCCCCAAACAAACAGATTTATTCACGTCTCTAGGCCYGCTGATTTCCCCTCCTCAGAGTTAAAAAAAAACCCCAAAAAACCCAAACCTAAACCTTTCATGAAAAGCTTTTAAAAATCCATTCTGGGATTGGCTATTCTGCATTTCATGCAATATAAATGGGYTTGGGAAATTTTACAGAACAAAATGATTACCCTAAATTATTGATCAAAGGGAGCAAATGTATACAGTGTCCTGAAGAAGGCACTGGCTGCTCTCAGGGAAGAGAGTGCTGATGGCACTGACAGCAAGCAGGGATCCTGAGGAAGGCTCACTCCCAATCACATGAGCTCCCTGCACATTAAACATGGAACTCATCTTTTCATTTTCATGCCAAGTGTGAAATGTTGCCTCAGAAGTGAACAAAGGGGCAGCAAAAGAAGATGTCAATGCACTCATCCAGCCAGCAGCCACAGACCATCACCCAGGGCCTTCAAAGGCCTCCCATCATTACAGCTCCTCACATCCCTCACAGGCAGGGGTGGATAAAGCAGAAACAGTGGAACAAACCAGCACAACTGGGCACTCACCATTGCAGGGGTGGCAGCTCACAAAGCCAAGCCTGGGTTTCCAGAGGAAGTTCTCCTGACTGTTCTTCAGCCTGCAGCAAGAGAAGAACTTTCCCCCTCAGCTGGGGCAGATTCAGCAGGGCCCTCCCAGGAGAGGGAGCCCGCAAGAGCCAAGTGTTTCAGCAGCCCTGGGGGGAGGCAGGCTCCTGCTCAGGGCTGTGGCTGATGAAGCACAAACAGCTGGGGCACAGCAGAGACCCCTCAGTGCCCTGACTCCAGGCTGGGCATCACYGACCCCTCTGAAAGCTCTGACAGCACTCACAGGGCTTCCCCTCCTTCCCTGGGGTCCTCCAGGAGCCCTCTGTCCACCACAAACCCCCTGGCTGAGGCACATCCTGGCTTTGCCAGCAGCTGATCACTGCTCACCAGAACAAATCCAGCTGTGAATGAGGAGTGTGTGACAGGGCTTTAATTAGAGCTGTGCATCCCTGCTAAAACTGGGGAATGAGTGGCACCAGAGGAGCTCATCCCACTGCTGGGCATGAGTTCAGCCCAGTGAGAGAGGTGCTCATCCCACTGCTGGGCATGAGTTCAGCCCAGTGAGAGAGGTGCTCATCCCACTGCTGGACATGAGTTCAGCCCAGTGAGCCCAGGAGCTGCTGATTTGCAGGGCTGTCTGAAGGATGTGGTGCTCAGGGACACGGCTGGGTGGCAGTGCCAGGTTTATGGTTGGGCTCAGTGATCTCAAGGATCTCTTCCACCCTGCACAATTCTGTTCCATTGATTTTCAAAGCAGGCATCTGCCAAGGCAGGGATTTCCATCATTTCATGGCGTTCTGTTTCTGCTCCCTGTTGRAATACGGGATTACCCCCAGCCATGCAGAACAGGGGTGTTGTGCAGCACAGCCCCAGCTCCCAGCCCAGCCCTTCACTCCTGTTACCTGCTTTATTCTTCTTCTTCCAAATAACCCATCCAGAGCYGTGTGAGGAGGCAGCAGGAGGTGTCAGAGCACACCAGGAGCAGCAGAGCTGGAAGAAAACTGCATTTCTGATGGAAAAAAAAACCAAAAACCACCCCATCTTCCCACTCTCCCACAGATACAGATAATAACCTTCATCCAAGCTGAAAACCAAGAGCACAGTGTGTGATTTACAGTGGTCAGAGAGTGGAACCAGTGGTGAGGTGGCCACCAGGCTGGAGCTGCCCTGGCCCTGGTGCCTTCAGAGGATGAGAAGATGAACAAGTCCATTACAGAACGTCCTGCTCCTCATCCCCCCAGTAATTGAAGGTTCAGTATCMCTTTTAGTGAGTTGTTTTTAATTGGTCTCATTTGCTGCTGTAAATGAGGAGCAGCATTGTCCCTGGTGTGGTGTGTGCTCCTGTGCAAATTGGAACCAGAACGTGCAGAACATCCCAGCCACTGCCAGGGCAAAGCAGCCCCAGCCAGAGAAATGCAATTAATTCCCAAGCCTGSCCTTGAAATATTACGATACTAATCTGTTTCTGTGGCTGTTAGTGATGGTCTCCATCAAGGTCAGGAGAAATTGCTCAATTAATAAAATGCTGCTTGCTCCCAAACAACAAAGCTGTGCCTGGAGCAGGGTGAGACCTCAGGGAGCAGGGGGAGCTGTGTTCCTGCAGCAGTGACAACAAACCCCTTCCTGTGGGGCTGGGATTTGGGATTTGGGGTTTGGGGTTTGGGGCTGCCCTGTGCCCCCTGCAGCTGCTTTGGGGGGTTCAGAGCCCAGGGTCAGCCTTGCAGCCCCTCCAGCTCCTGCCCAGAGCCCACCTTGGCAGGGAGGAGTGAGGAGGAGGAGGGTTCAGGACAGTTCAGGACAGGCACAAAGGGGAATCCTGGCCTGGAGCAATGCAGGGGTTTGGTTTTGCTGTCAGGGCCAGCTGCAGGCTCCTCCCAGTGAGTCCCCCTGCAAGAATCAGCCACAGTAATTTTCATTGCATGGCTCCTACAGAGGGTTGGRTTTGAAAGGACCCTAAAGACCATTCCAGAGCCTCAGCAGAGCCCCAAGGAATCCATGTGAAGCCTTGTATCCTTGTTTTCATTCCCAGCCTCACTGATTTTCCCCCTTCCTTCCCCCCCAGTTTCAGCCCAGCCCCTCCACGTGTGGCTGGCTCACAGGTGGCACTATGAGGTTATTGGGGTGCAGGTACTGAAACTGCTTTTGTGCCAGGGATTGCTGCCCTGCAGGACTGGCCCAGTTTGCAGCCCTTTCACTGGAGGCTCACCTGCCCTGCAGGGATGTGGAGCTCCCTTTCAGGAGCCCGGGGTGCCTGGAGAACAGCATCACCTGGGGAGGGCAGCTGATTGTCCAACAGCCGTGCCATGTGCTCAGAGAATTCTGAAAATAAACCCCAATCAAACAGGATTTCAGCTTCAGTCCGAGGCACTACGAGGGGCAGCTTTTCTCAGGCAGGATTTTGCTTTTCTGCTGAAATAAAACATCCATTAGCAGAGGAAAGCAGAGAACACAGGGGTGGGAGGGTGGCAAGGGCCTCCCAGAATGGGGTCCCATCAAATYCCCCCTTTTCCTGCCTGGGAGGAGSCCGGGRAGGGGATCCCAGCCAGCAGATCTGGATAACAGCACTCCCAGCCCAGGGAATTGGCCCCTCCAGGGACCTGGGCCAAACACAAACCCCCCCTCCTCTCCTCTGCTGTTTGCTCACCAAAMCCCAGCTCATTAATTTATCACACCCCGACAGCACCAATTAATCCCTTGGAGAACAGCAGTGAATATATTGGACAGGCAGGYTCCATTTCCTGTTTTTCCTTCGGGGAGAGCCAAGGCAGCCCCGGGGGGATCAGGGATCTGTTCAGGGGCACTTCCCCAGCTGGGCACGGCAGCCCTGGCTGTGCAGGATCCAGCCCTGCCCCGGGGCACCTTCACATCCCCAAAGTGCTCAGTGACCCAGGGCAGCAGCCAGAGCTCCCTCCCCAGGGGTTATCCTGAACTGTGCCAGGTACAGAGGTGATTAAACCTCACCCCCAGCACCTCAGTAAATGTGAATTATGGTAGCTGGGTGTGCCTGCTCCTGCAGGACCCTGGGGCTCTCCCCCCACCCGCTCCTGCGGCCTCTCTGCGCTGTTCCCCAGATTAATTAACGCCCGCATCCAAGACTTTTGTCAATGTCTCGGCAAAGGTTTATGGAGGTCCTTAGGGTTAATTTATAATCCCCTCAAGAATAAGTAAATATTTAAACTTCCCCCAGTGGTGTAATTGAATGTTTTAATTCATGCTGCTAGAGCCAGGCAGGCAAATGCTTCCATTGCTGGAGTTATTCGTGAAATAAATGAAAGTAAGAAATCACTCCTGTCACTTGGGCAGAGTCTGTAGGGAGGTGCTGCTCCTGAGGGCCCCGGCCCCACAGCTCACCTGGC
>CADDXX010001294.1:0-22992 GCA_902810485.1 Alauda arvensis
GATAATGGAGTTACAAAAGCATCATCCATAATTCAGATCAAGTGATCAATAAAAGCCGCGTTATTTTCAGAGAGGAAAGACAACCTTCCTGGGCTAAAGGCTGTTAGGCCAGGGGGGCTCACGTCCCTGGTGGCTGCTGCTGCATTTCCCCATCCTGCACCAACTCCTGCAATCTGCAGCTCAGACTCTGTGCGACTTCCAGACACATTCCAGGCTTGGACAGTTCAGGAGAGAGACAGTCTGCCTCCGTAATGAATCTCTCCCGAGTCACAGCTCATCATTATCATTGGCAATTAGCGCCAGGTATGGATTGGATTTTCCTCAAAGAAATTAATTTACATGAAAATGGGGGACGCTAATGAAACATCAGCGTTTGCACGCTTGAATCGGGCAGACACGGCATTCCCTGCTCCTTACAGAGCTGCAGATACCGATCTCACACGCTCTGCTGCTGTTCTGCTAAAGGGTGACGGCTCCCGACAGCGAACACACCCCGGCCCCTTGCAAACACCTTACACACGTTAATTAATACACGCGCTAATTAATACACACGTAATGATGGCAGCCTCGGCTGGCCACTGCTTTAGCTGTGCTGGCAGCCAGCCAAAGCAGCATCTGCGGTGCTGGGACATTCCCCGTGCCCAGCCCATCCCGGAGCTGCTGTCCCTCGCTTTCGGGTCCCAAACGCGGGGTAGGAAGGACACACCCCGCCTCCTGCCTGCCTGTCTGCGGGTAAAGCTGCACTGGGGTGCAGGGAGAGCCTCCACCCATCCCCTGCCAGCAGTGAGCGACAGGATGGGGAACAGCTGCATTTCTGTGCCAGCAACACGGTAAAAACAAACACACAGAAGCAAAAATCCTCTTTGGACTTATGGGTTTCATCACTTGACTGGTTTTCATTACCTTGGGCTCAGGTCACAAGGAGAGGAGCTCCCACAGCCCCCCAGAGCCAGGCAGAGCTGTCAATACTGACTCACAGCCAGATGTAATCACTTGCACTTCAATTTTATGCACATTTGTAACCTCTTCCATGCTTAAAGAGCAAAGATTTACAGTGCAAGAAATGAATTTTATTGCAGCCCCCAGGCATCTGAAGCTATCAAACACATGAAACATCATCTCAGCATTCCCAGCTCCGAGCAGGGACGGACATGGGGATGGCTCTGAGCCTGAACTCCTGCTCTGATTCCCTCTGCAGTCACTGGGGCAGATAATTCTTAGCTCCTCTCTTTCATTTCCTTAATTCTGGCTTAGCAGCCCATATCATTTGTGCCTGGCAGAGCAGAGGCTGATTATTAAATCCTACTTCTAGTCCATCTAAAAGCAAAATGGAGCTGCATGGCTTCTCCATCTCTGCCAGAAAGACAGAGCTATCCCCATGCTCTGCTGCCTTTCAATTGGGGAATTTAGATGAGAGTGAGATGAGAGCAACAGGCCTTAATGATTCTACATGCTTGCCCAAACCCCAACAAATGGAATGAAGCTTGGAGAAAATAATTTTAAATTTGGTATCTAAATGTAAATGGATTGTTCTTTCACATTTTGACATCTCTCTTGTTGTGCTACCAGAGTGCTCTGGCACCTTATCAGAGGCTGCACTGTACAAAGCCATCTCAGTGCCTGTGCTGATGGCTCCTCCAGCCTGGGCCTGTGCCTTTGATGCAGAGGAGCAACAGAACCCTGTTTTAATAATACAGTGTAAGTAAATTAAATAACAAATACAGTATTAGGAGAGGTGTGTTACTCACTAATTGCTCTGCAGCCTTCTCTTACAAATGATCTCTTCAGCTGTCAGACTCCCCTGTGGCTCCTGGTGCAGGGAACAGTGGTGGCACTCCAGGGGTGGGAGGGTCCTCAGCAGATCCGGGGCAGGGCAAGGTGCCACAAGCATTCCTGCTGCTTCCTGAGCTCAGATTTTCTGGGACACAACGGGTCAGGTGGCAGCTGGTGATGAGCTGACAGGCTCTGGGTGTGCCAGCCACAGGACACATCAGCTGACAATGCTCAGGTGATTCCATCACAGAGTCACTGCATTGTTGGAAAAGTCCTCCAACACCATMAAGTCCAACCCTTYCCCCAGCACTGCCAAGGCCACCACTGYCCCTGTCCCCAGGWGCCACATCCACAGGGCTTTTAACTCYCTCCAGGGGTGGGGACTCCAGCCCTGCCCTGGGCAGCTGTGCCAGGGCTGCACAGCCYCTTCAGGGAARAAATGTTCCCAGTACCCAACCTAAACCTTCCCTCGTGCAACCTGAGGCCATTTTGTCTGCTCTGCACCCCTGGCTGTGCCTGGCTCACCTCGGGGTGTGCAGAATGCAATTAATAATGGACCTGTTACCTCAGCTCGTTAGAATAATGATGTTTATGCACGTGCATGCAAATGCCGAGCTCAGAGCAGGGCTGGGCAGGTGCTGCAGGTGTGTTTCCATCCCAGGAGCCCTCTCCTGTCTGTCCCCTCACATGGCTTCCACTCCTGAATTGCTCATATTCCATCCAGGGCTCCGTTGTACCTTTAGGGCTCCCTTGTTTGTCCCTTTTAGCCACGGCTGTTTGTCCTGCCTGTCACAGCCCCCAGCCTGCAGAGCACAGAGAGTGAGTGACAGCACCCTTGGCGTGAGCCCTGAGCTCAGGGCACTGCCAGGACCTGCACAGAGCAGTGCTGGGGAGGGGAACAATTACAAATATTCCATATCCTGGGCTCCTTTAATGAGCAATGCTTTGAAGTTCCCAGCAGGATTTAATGGGAAAGAAGAGTCCCACCTCGCCAGCTCCCCAGGGCACGGGGAGGGGGGTGGTTTGGAGCAGGTTTTTCTTCCAAAAGTCTGTTTTAGCTTGGAAATCTTTCAAGCAGCAGCAGCAGCAGCAGCTATTGGGGTGTGAGTTTTTAATTCCTCAGGTCTGGTTACAATGCTCTTTCTGTGAGAGCCGGGAACCATCCGAGAGGAAGAGTAATAAAAGCACTGCTTGGATAAGATCATGGCATAACAATGGCATCAATTCAGGCCCAAGTGGCAATGACCTGACCCTCTCAGAGCCTAAGTCAGTGTGGGAAGGTTTGAGTACACAGAGTGAGTGTTTGCTTTGGTGTCCTGCAAACGTGTTGGACTGAGCCCAACCTTCCTGTGAACTTCCCTGTCCACAGGGGTGCAGGAACCCCCAGCTCAGACACAGGGAGAGCAATTCCAGCAGACACAGGCCTGCACTGCAGCTCAGAGCCAGACAGCTCTGTGCTGCCAGCAGGGTAATTCCTGTCCCTCCCAGGGAAGCAGCCTTCCCCCAGTGAATCCCAGCAAGCATGGGGAGCTTCCCATCCCCATCAGCCCAGAAGGCACAGGATGATGCAGAGGTTATTCTGTGCAGTCCCCATGCCCAGAGCACCTCTCTGGAAAGAGGCCAGAAGGAATGGGCTGCTGGAAAGCTGGGCTTGTTTTCCTCTGAGTACAGATCAATGATGGGCTCATGCACAGAGCTCTGGCACAGGGGGACAGGCAGAGCTGCTGTGCTGAAAGCTTTTCCTCATGGCCTGGGGTGACCATCACTTCCCTGCCACTGCTCCATGGGCAGCAAATTCCAGCTGTCTACAAAGAGAAGTAAGAAAACATCCCATGGAGCATAGCACAAAACAAGCATTGCTATTTCCAGGACAGTGCAGTGGTGTGAACTCCAGCTCTGCAGCCTGGACAGGGATTGCAACCCACTGAAACCCCACTGAACTCGAGACAAGGGCAAAGCAGCCCCAGGGATGTCAGCACTGCCAGCCCTCACCAAATGAAAGCTAAAACCAGGGAAGTGCAGCACTGCTGCAGAACATCCATCTCATGCAGGTTTGGCTGATCCTCTCCCTATCTCTGTTTGCCTGCATCTCTCCCCATCTCCTCCTGTCTGCTTTGCAGATAAAAACTCCTGTGCCAGGTGAAGCCTGGGAGCATCTGCCCCATCCATCAGGATCAGGGCATGCAGCAGGAAGGCTGCTCAGCACTGAGGGATGGCAGAGGGCACAGCAGAGCCGTGTTTGTGCAGGGGATGTGAGGGACACAAACCCTGCTCCCAGGGGAGGGGGGTGTGAGGATGGAACCAGCTCCCAGGGACAGAGGGGTCACTGCACAGCCAACCCAGAGCCTCACCTGCACCACAGCCTGTGCAGCTGGGGAGGTGCTCAGGACCTCAGGAAATGTGTTCCCAAATGTTTATGGGATTATGGCAGGGAAGAAACAAACCCAACTCATATTCCTTAATTGGAGCCAGCGGTACAGAAAACCTGCTAATTCCAACTCCATTTCTACTGCTGCTGTGTGAGTGCTGTGGACTGGAAAGATAACAAATGGAAGCAAATTATTTTCACCTGCTTAAAACAAAGTCATTAACAGCACTTTGGTTATCTTACCTGGAAAGCCAGGCTCTGCAGAGAGCTGTTAGAGCCAAGTGTGAAAACAGTTTGCATGAAACATAATTAAAATTATGACCTGAGTGATGGCTAAAACATCCCCAAGGAGGCCTGGAGTCAGAGCTGTTGGAAAACAATTCACCTCTGCCTCCTGCCTGTGCTGCTGAACTGGTTCCAGGATGTCCCCAGTGCCTTGTCCCCAACCCCTGGGCACAGCCAGGGCTCCGTGGCTGCCCTGCTCCCAGCACTGCCTGTTCCAGCACATCTCTGCAGCCCCCATTTCATCCTGGGAGGTGCTGAGGGCTCCATCCCCCTCCCAGGGAAGAATTCCTTCCCTCATCCCAGCTCTCCTGCAGTGGGGAGCCATTCCCCCTGCCCTGTCCCTCCAGCCCCAGGAGATATCCTCTCTGCACCTTTCCTGCCAGCCCCTTCAGCACCAGGAGGCCACAGTCAGCTCACCCTGAGGCTCCTCTCCCACACTCCCAGTTCTGCCAGCCTGTCCATGGTTATACAGTAATCACAGGCAATATTTCCTTGCTCACACCCAGGAACTCCTGTCCCTCCCTGCCAGCTGGCCAGCTCCAGCTCCTTGGCAGAGAGCTGCAAGTAACAAACATCTTAACAGGCAAATCAAGAATGTTCATGAGGTGCAGAGAGACTCAATTCACTGGAAAATGTATTCCTGGTGTACAACTCTGTTACAGTGTCTGACAAAATGACACTCTGAGCTGTGCTGTTAAACAGCCCAATCCTGCTGCAATCAACATTTAATTTCTTAGCAGCAAGTCTTGATTTCAAATACCCTGGAAATGTTTAACAGCTGATATTAATAAAAGCCCAGATTTAATGCAGGGCTCTTTATCCCAGGGACATGATAAGCATCGTGACAAGTGGTGTAACTATGGCAACTTTATCTTTTCTATTTCTCTTTTCCCCTGAACTGCAAGAACAGGCCCCTCACTGGGTGCAGTGCCAGACTGCTCCCAGCTGAGAGCCAGAGCTCGGGTTATGAGGSGAAACTCAGCCAGAAATCACATCCTGGCACTGGGCTGCCTTYCCTCCCTCCCCCTGTCCCCATGGGSTGTTTCATGGGTGTTYATGTGTGTTTAACCTCACTCCCTTCATTATTCATTTTCTCTGTGGCTAGGAAATATCCCCCTGCCTTTCTTCCTCTCACCTGTCCCCATGGGTGTTTCATGAGCATTTTTGTGTATTTACCTTCACAGTCATTACAAACCTGGGGGAGATGAGAGCCTAAACTGGGTCCTTTCCCTGGTAGCACAATTTATAAACCTCCCAGGATCTCCCTGAGAGGATGTAAGGAGTGCTAAGTCAGTCAAAGGGAGAACTCAGAGCTACTGAGAGTTTGTTAAGCAAAACAAGTGAGAGGGAGTGGTCCATGAACCTGCTCACTCCTCACCCAGACTCCCCAGGGAAAAAAGCCACACAAGAAGACAGAAGATATGGAATGAACCATGAATACCTACACACTAATTAATCCTTATTTCTGCTCACAGACATCCATCCACCACACAGCTTTTAATATCCCAGGCACTTCTAGCCAGGAGAGTGGTTTTTATTCACACATCAAACTCGAAGGTGATGGCTTAAGTGCCCCCAGAATTTCAATTTTTAAAAAAGGAAACAGTCTGACACTTCCCTGCACATTGCAAGTCTTGCATTGTGTAAGTCAAGAAAGGTGTGAGACAGTCTGCAGATAATTAATATGGGAGCAGGCAATTATATGAAAGTACCATCCACAGCCATCATTTCTAGATGTAAAAAGGAAAGGAACACAATCCCCAAATGTTCAGACAGGAGGGAATGTTCTCTCTGGGGGCTGGAGCCCCTCTGGCAGAGCTGGGGGTGCTCACCTGGAGAGGAGAAGCTCCAGGGAGAGCTCAGAGCCCCTGGCAGGGCCTGAAGGGGCTCCAGGAGAGCTGGAGAGGGACTGGGGACAAGGGATGGAGGGACAGGACACAGGGAATGGCTCCCACTGCCAGAGGGCAGGGATGGATGGGATTTTGGGAATAAATTCCTCCCTGGGAGGGTGGGGAGGGTTTGAGATGGAATTCCCAGAGCAGCTGGGGCTGCCCCTGGATCCCTGGCAGTGCCCAAGGCCAGGCTGCAGCTCCTGCAATACTGTTAAAACAAACACATCAGCATTAGCAGCAACCTGTGATGTTCAGTTTTCCAGTCAGCCATCCCAGAATCAACACAGATGCAGTGAAGAGCTGTCAAAGCCTTTCAGTGATCAATTCTGAGTGCAAATCCTCATTTCTCAGCAGCCTCCACTGAACAGAAAAGCCCCCAAGTGAGGTTAAACACAGAGCATTTTCTCAGTTTGGAACTGGCCAGATTTAAACCAAAAATGGCACTTCAGTGCAGCAAACAATTATTCACAGCACAGCCTGGGGGCTGAGGAGCTGCACAGCATCTCACAGCTCGGGCCAGAGCCCTCAGCACTGTCCCCAGGGCCACCTCCTCCCTGTCCCCAGGGCCACCTCCTCCCTGTCCCCAGGGCCACCTCCTGCCTGTCCCCAGGGCCACCTGGGAGCCCCACAGGAGCTGTCCCTCGTGCCCCCAGCCCTGGCAGCCCCAGCCCAGGTGAGGAGGTGCCAGTGCCACCGTGCAGCAGCCCCAGGGGTGTCCTGCCCTGCTCACTGGGGGACAGTCAGTCTCTCCCCTCCCACAGCTGCCATGCAGAGCTTTCCCAGCCCTGTGTTCCCATGGGGAGAGCAGAGCAGTCCCGTGTGTCACTCCAGGGAACAATCTGAGGCATTCCAAACACAGCTCCCTGTGCATCACGAGCAGGAATTGATGCAGCCACGTCAGGCTCAGCTCTGTTCATTGCTGCTACAAACACCTGAGCAGTAAAACAAGCGTCGATTCACAGCCAGGCCCGTGTTCCCCTGCTGGCCCAGCTTTGTTTTTAATAAACTGCATTGTTTCAYGCTGCTCCTTGTTTTGTATTCCCGGGAGAACAAATCCAAACAGCAACCGGGGCTCCAGGAGCTGCAGCAGCGAGGCTGGGGCAGGGATGGAAAACAGCCTGGGGCAGAGGAGCCCTGGCAGCACCAGCACAAGCCCAAACCATCTCTGGCTGCAGCATTTTCAAAGYTTTTCTGGACCAAATTTTAAAATCYGCCCAAAGAAYGTGAGCAGCCAAWCGCTTYTGATAGGGCTTGGATGCCAGAGTTACTCGTGTGCCTTTGCACACAGCAATTCCTTAGATTACTTCCATTATTACATGGAAAAATCATTTTAGAATCCGAGCTCCTAATTATTTTTGCGCCATTTAAAAAAAAAGAGTCTTGTTTTATTTAAAAAACGAATTTCTCCTGAGATTTGCCTGTCTCCCATCTCTCTCTCTCATCTCGTTCCTTCAGCAATCCCATCTGCACAGAGCAGCCCTTTCCTGTCTCTCTCATTCGCAGAAATGCTGTGAGCGGCCCCTTCTCCTGCAGCCCAGCCCTGTTCCATCCCCTCAGCCCAGCCCCGGCTCACCCCGGGGTCAGGGAGAGCTGCAGCCTCCGGCTCCTGTCAGCCCGAGCCGGGAGTTGGCAGAATGGCCCTGATTCCAATACAATAAAAACCAATTTGAGCACTCAGCGAGCGCTGAATTGATGCTGGAGCCGGGGCAATTTACACCAGCCAGAGATACTGGTAATTTCTGTTCCCGGGACTCAGAGACTCAATTCGAGCCACATTCCGACCTTTGCTGATAGGAGTTCTCGCCTATTAGAGCCCAGCTAAACGTTCTGCAGGCTGAATACAGCGATTTTCGCAGCCCTGAGTGCACAGGAACCGGGTCAGGTACAGCCTTTTGTACCTGGGCACAGCCCCTGAGCGCACGGGGAACCGTGAGGAATACTCATTAATGGTCGGTAATCATTTCTCCCCAGTACCAAAGGCCTCCTCCCTGCCCTCCTGCCCTGGGAAAGCAGAATTCCGGGCGGGTGCAGTCACACACACCCCGGGAGCTCAGCACCCCCGGCTCACACCAGGCAGCCCCAGCACAGGGAAAGGCAGCCCCCAAAAACTGTTCACTCGTGCTCCCACCGAGTCCGTGCTCACCGTGCCCACGGGGAAAAGCAGCTTTTCACACCTCTTGGAGCCATTTATAGTTTGGAGGAGGGAGGGTTGATCACACTTTGGAAATCTCGCTCTTTGCTGCTGGGCAGAGGTGCTGGGGATGACCCAGAAAACGCTGCCAAAATGATCACATCTGGTGGCCAGAATTAACTTTGGATCGGTTGTTTGCCCAATTTTAATCAAATCTCTCCATCCTCAGAGGCTTTATCGGGATGCAGCTCCCGTGGTGGGAGCAGGAGATTCCCCAGAGCCGGTGTTTGGGGATTCCAGCCCCGGGACTGGGGAGCCCGGGCAGGGTCTCCCCTTTCCAGGCAAAGCCTCCCATGGCAGCTTTGCTAACAGGGCTGTGAACAATTTGTAAGCGAGGTATTTGTTTTAACACAGCGGCACTCATGAACACTTCTCACATAATTACATTATAACAAAAAGAGTAATAATAATCATAATCATCATCATTTGAGAATAAAGTAATAAAAGCTGKGTTTTCCTTACCTTTTCGGAAAGCAGGCAAAAGCTATACAGTGGGTGGAAGAGTGTACCAAGTAACAGACTTTTGAACACTCTTCCTCACTGCTGGTAGGGAGTCTACAGGGAAAGCAAACACATTGAGTGTAGGACAGCTGTGGGCACAGCACCGCCAGAGCCCTGCCCTGGGCTCAGCCCGGGGCACTGGGGAGCACCAGCACAGGGGACAGCCCTGGGCAGCACCGAGGGGCCGGCCCAGGGGCCAGGGAGCCTCCAAACACGGGACAGCGCCCGGAGCAGGGCGGGGATCCCGGGCACTCTGCCTCCCTCTCCTGAACCAACCCCGGGGTGCTCTGGCTGCACTTCCAGACCCCCCGTCCCTCCTGAGCCACAGGGTCACTCCCAGGTGCCTTGGCACCATCAGCAGCCGCTTTGGTGTTTTCCAGAGGAAGCTGGGAGCAGTAATTAATTACACATCAATCTCAGTCCAAGCGTTCCTCTCCCCGCCTGCCCCTGCTCTGGCAACACACACAGCAGCACACAGCCCACTGCCTGCCCCACCTCTCCATCCCCAAACAGAGGGAAACCCGAGCAGGGACACGCAGGAGCACGGCAGAGCCATCCCGGGGAGGGAGCCGTGTCACCAAACCCTGCTGACGCCCTGAGTGACAGCAGGCACACGCCAGATGGCGAGCAGCAATCATTAACWGACTTCTCCTAAATAGACTGGAAGGCTTGGCCTTAATACATCCCATGGAAGCCCTCCCAGGGGTGGCTGGGGAGCTCAGCCCGAGACACTGCTGCTTTCCCAGAGACCCCCAGGAATGGCTGTGTGACACAGCGAGCTCCCTGAATGGGGGATGAGCTCACTGCGTTCCCCGGGATTCTCCCCTCAGCTGAGTCAGGGGCTTCTCTCACACTCACCCCAAACTCTGCACGGTTTTTATCCTGAGCCTGAATTGCAGCAGCTTGCCCCAGAGCTGTGGGCAGGGGTTCCACAGGTTCCCTGCTCCTGGAATCCACTCCGGGCGTTCACAGACCTCCAGCTGCACCTGCACATCTCCATCCATCACCACTGAAGGGTTGGGAGAGAACCTGAAATCCCACCCAGTGCCACCCGTGCCAGGGCAGGGACACCTCCCCCTGTCCCAGGCTGCTCCAGGCTGGCCCTGGGCACTGCAGGGATCAGGGGCAGCCCTGGCTGCTCTGTTCTTCCCCAGCTCTGCCAGACCCCGGAGATTTCCCCCGGCTGTTTCTCCATAAACCCCCCACACTCAGCTGTGGTTTGCCTGTGGCAGGACAGCCCATGGCTGGGGCTCAGCCCCCACATTCCCRGTGTTTGGAGGCCCGTGCATCCCGTGCTGGTGCTCCCCGGGCTGGGAACACTCGAGGCTGTCCGGCAGAGATGGAACTGCAGCAGCAGCAGCAGCAGCTGAGCAAGCGACAGCAGCAGAAAATCAAAGTGAAACCCGCACTGTACCTGCCCAGCCTGGGAGCTGAGCCTCACCTGGATTCCCCCTGAGCCTCACCTGGATTCCCCCTGAAGCTGCTGGTTCTGATCCTGTCCGGGAACTTCCCCTGAGCTCCAGAGCCTGACAGGGCTCCACCAACCCAACCCAGCCCTGCCCCTGCCCCACAGCCAGAGCCCAGCAGGGCCAGCCAGGGCAGCAAAGCCAATTCCATAAACAAGTACTGAAAAAACACCCTCTGGTTTTCCTCTAAAAGAAGATATTAGAGATTTTTTTTTTAAATTGCTCCAAGGATTGATGCATCCAGGGCAATTTGTAATTCACATTTCCTATTTTCTGATTGGTAAAACTCTGGAAATTTCCCTATTCACAGCAGAAAATATTTCTAAAGTGAATTTGCYATAAGAACATCAAACCCATTTTTATGTATGGACACCACACTCCAAATTTCACTGAAAATTAAGTTTGAGGAGTTTTGCTTGGATGTTATGACTTTTTTTTAACCTCACTAATAAAATTTTCAATTTTTTCCACCTAAAAATGGAAAAAACCCCTTTCATTCAGCAGAATATTAAAGCTTAAAAAAAAAAAGAAATGGAATYCAGGTGTTCAATTAATTACTTTTATAAACATTAATGAATGCTGCCTGATCAGGGGGCTGATCAATAACCTCCTCAATGCTGTGGGGCAATAACTGCAGCAGTTACACTGTGACTGATGTACCCAAACCCTTTAAAGTACAGCAGAAGTTGATTTCATTTGATTTTCTAATAACTGCCATGAACACACAGACCTGGGCAATGGCGCAGCTGAGACCACGAACAGATGGAATTCTACAGAAATAATGAAAATGTTTTTAAAAATGCTTATTTCACAAATGATAAAAAAAGGAATAAAAGTTTATAAACCAGAAACTCAGAGGCTGCACATTTCCTAACAAACACATTTATGAGCTTGAAAATCCCACTCAGTGAAGGCTCAAAGGTGGCACATCTGGGCAATTAAAAACACTCTGCCCCTTAAAAACACATTGTGCCCTACAGCCCTGGACTCAGAGTGGGGTGTTGGACCCCAGACAGGGGAGGTAGGTGAGCACTGTTTATTTTTAGTAACAATATTTCCTTCCCAAAGACAAATCTGGCTGTTCTGTGGTGGGAGGGGAAAATATTCTCAGGAGTCTGATACCAGCAGTAAGAGCAGCACAGGGGGATGGGAGCAGGAGGGACCCTGGGCTGGATTTTAAATTCTCTTTTCCTTCCTTCCCTTCCTGGGATCTGCCTGGGCAGAGGATCCTGAGAGGCACTGGGTGACACCCCAGGGAACTCCATGTGTCACCCCTGCACTCAGGGCTCTGTCCAACACAGCTGGGACAGGCCCAACACAATCCTGGATTTGGGAGAGCCATCTCCTCCCTGTCCCCTGTCCAGCTCCCAAGGATGGGTTTGCTTTTTCCAGCTGGGATGGATTTTATACACCTGCATGGCCAGGGCAGGGAAAGTGCTGTGCCAGGGATCTGCTGCTGCTCCCACTCTGCCCTGACAGCAGAGCTGCTGCTCCCAGGCACGAATTCCAGCAGCATTAACCACCTGCATGGCCAGGGCAGGGAAAGTGCTGTGCCAGGGATCTGCTGCTGCTCCCACTCTGCCCTGACAGCAGAGCTGCTGCTCCCAGGCAGGAATTCCAGCAGCATTAACAAGGAAAGGCAGGAATTCCAGCAGCATTAATGAAGCAGGAATTCCAGCAGTATTAACAAGGCAGGAATTCCAGCAGCATTAACGAGGAAAGGCAGGAATTCCAGCAGCATTAATGAAGCAGGAATTCCAGCAGCATTAACGAGGAAAGGCAGGAATTACAGCAGCATTAATGAAGCAGGAATTCCAGCAGCATTAACGAGGCAGGAATTCCAGCAGCATTAACGAGGAAAGGCAGGAATTACAGCAGTATTAATGAAGCAGGAATTCCAGCAGCATTAACAAGGCAGGAATTCCAGCAGCATTAACAAGGAAAGGCAGGAATTACAGCAGCATTAATGAAGCAGGAATTCCAGCAGCATTAACGAGGCAGGAATTCCAGCAGCATTAACGAGGAAAGGCAGGAATTACAGCAGTATTAATGAAGCAGGAATTCCAGCAGCATTAACGAGGAAAGGCAGGAATTCCAGCAGCATTAACGAGGAAAGGCAGGAATTCCAGCAGCATTAACGAGGAAAGGCAGGAATTCCAGCAGCATTAATGAAGCAGGAATTCCAGCAGCATTAACGAGGCAGGAATTGCAGCAGCACTAACAGGACAAGAAGTGGCAGCATTCCAGCAGCACGGGGTCAGTGGAGCACGGGCAGGGAAGGGACRTTTCTCCACGTTCAGATCTGGTTTTGCACAGACTCTGCAGACGTGCCCAAACCTTTGCAGTTTGTGCAGCTGTCTCCTTCCTCAGCTCCTTCCAGATTCAAATGCAAATCAGATTTGATGGCCTCAGTCTGGAATTCCGTGCTGTGCTCTCCTCTGCTATGCACGCTAAGGAAACTGGAAGTGTCTTTGCCTTCTATTTTCCTTTTAAATCGGCGGGGAGATTTGCATTAGGACCAGATAAAAATCCCTAAATGGGAATCTTCAAGGACTCTGAGATTTTTGCAAAGCAACTTTGCAAGAAGCAGTGTGGACCTGAGATTTCTGGGTCTGAGAGATTTTAGCCTGCTARCTTGTTCCCAAGAGAAAAATCCTCTGGAAAGCTTCTTCTCAAAACAATCTGGGCAAAACAGCTTTCTTTCTCAAAACGATCCCTGCCAGGTGGTGTTTGGTATTTCTCTGGTTTAATCAATGGGATTAGAGAGGTGTGGTTCCTATTCACCAATCACATTAGTCTGTATGGGCATGGGCACACCTTCTAAAAACTGAGTGAAATTGGAGGATAAAGGTATTTTGTACTTTTGCCTTCTGAAATTGGAGCCTTTCCTCTTTTATTCCATGCCCTACAACGACAAACCAGGATGAAGACCCGGGGTCAGCAGGGCTACTGATGGATTTGGTGCTTCCCAGGAGCCTGTCCCTGCCAGGGCCAGCTGGACACGGGCTCCGTGCCCMGGGGCTGATCCCTCTGCTCCCAGGGGGAGCACGAGTTACCCACAGCTCCATGGGGGACAAAAACCCAGAGACAGAACCAGAGAATCCCAACAACAACAACAACAACGCCCCAGAGCCGCCACCGCTGCGGGATGGAGCAGAGCAAGCAGGGGAGCCCCGGGGGGACGCAGGGACCCGGTACTCACTGTTGGGGTCCACGTTCTCGCAGAGCTCGGTCTTGGCCTCGCCGTTGGGGCGGTCGCTGGGCTTGTGGGACAGGCGTGAGGACATGGTGGCCGCCGTCACCACCGCCTTGAAGCTGCGCTTGCGCTTCTGCACGTTGAGCTCGGGGTGGAAGATGATGATGTAAACCTTGGGCATGTAGAGCATCCCCAGCGCCACCGAGGCGCTCAGGTTCATGGAGATGGTGAGCGTGGTGGTCTGGATGTAGAGCTGAGAGGGGAGACACACACGGGTTACGTGCCGAGGGCAGGGCTGTGCTCACACTCACACACACAGATACACACTGGGCAGAGAGTTCTAACCTGGCTGTGTGTGTTACACACCATGGCCAGGCTGTGCTCACACACACACACACACACAGATACACACAGCACAGAGAGTTTTAACCTGGCTGTGTGTGTTACACACCATGGGCAGGCTGTGCTCACACTCACGCACACAAATACTCACTGCACAGAGAGTTTTAACCTGCCTGCACTGGCCAGGCTGTAGCACTCACACACATAAATACTCACTGGGCAGAGAGCTTTAACCTGTTTGTGTGTGTTACACACCATGGGCTTGGCCAGGCTGCGCTCACACACATAAATATCCACTGGAAAGAGATTTTTAACCAGTCTGCATGTGTCACACACCAAGCCTGGCCAGGCTGAAGCACTCACACACAAATACCCAGTAGAAAGATATTTTWAACCAGTTTGTGTATGTTACATGGCCAGGCTGCAGCACTCACACACAAATAATCACTGCACAGAGAATTTCAACCATTCTGCATGTGTTACACACCATGGGCATGGCTGCAGCACTTCAAACATAAATACCCAKTGTAAAGACATTTTAAACCAGTTTGCATGTGTTACTCACAGGGCCTAGCCAGCCTGCAGCAGTTCACACACAAATATCCACTGGACAGAGATTTTCAACCATTCAGTATGTTATACACCAAGCCTGACCAGGCTGCAGCACTTCAGACATAAATATAGATAAATAAATAATTCTGATATAAATTAGGGTTTAGCTGAGCAGTAAGTTATAAAAGAGAAGCTATAATAACACTTATTATTATATCTTATCCTATAAGATGAGCTACAATAATAATTAGTAGAAATTTCTGACTTTTAACAACACTGAGGAAGGTGGGGTTTTCTTGTTTTTCCCGTACTTCAATCCTCCACAATTCTCTGAAATAACTTTGCAGTGATTTCTGTGCTCGTGCCACTCAGCTGTGCTCATTACTGAGAAAAAAACTGTTCAAGTCAGAGAGCAGGCACTGAGCTGAGCATTCAGAGAAACCACAGGCATTAAAAGATGTACTCTGCAAACATACAGGGCTACAAAAACCTTTTTTACCCCCCTTTTTTAAAAAACTGCCTTTTCAGAGAACACAGGTAAGAGATAAACCAGAACAATTCTCCCCACTTTGGAGGATTGAGCACAATGAAAAGGCACAGAGGCAGTGCAGGTGCGAGGGAGCTGAGGAGCATCCCTGCACATCCTGCTCAGGAATCACACACAGGAAATGCAGAGAGCTGGGAAAGGCTCCTCACACTGAGGGGGCTGCTGCATTCCCTCCTCTCCTCCCGYCAGTCCGAGCTGCGGGTGGGAAAACCCTGAGAGCAACACGAACGTCTCCAGCCCTGCCCTCAGGGCTCCTACAGGCAGAGCCCCACACCCAGCTCCTGTCCCCAGAACGCTCGGTGTGGCCCTGTCCCTGCTGCTGCCGGTGCCTGCTGCTGGCTCTGAGAGCCCACACACCTTTCATTGGCATAGATAKTGAATTTTCCTATATTTAATGTTAATGCATTCATTTTTATATATTTAATTTTAAAATATTTAGGGTTTATATATTTAAATTTTATACATTTAGGGTTTAGATAATATAGAACTGTATAACAAAAAATAAAACAAAAAATTAAAATTAAAAACGTAATAAAATTAAAAACGTAAACATAAAATATAAATATAAATAAATATACGAAAATAAATAAATAAATAAATACATATATATATATATATATATATATAAAAAATCAAGGGCATTCTGCAGCMGTGCCCGAGCCCCTGGCCAGGCACAGGCAGCAGCTCCAGGGGCTGTCCCAGTGCAGAACTGGCCTGACTGGGAGCTGCCCACCCTGGGCATCCTCTGATCCAGCACCTCCCCCTTAACCCCGGGCTGGGCTGGGCCGGCACAGCAGCAGCAGCCGCTCAGGAATTCAGCTTTATTCCCCCGCTGGAAGGGGTGGAAGGTGAAATGATGATTATTTAATCCAAGGCAGCACCTGAGCACAGCTCCCACCGCGATGGGAGATAAAAGGCGAGGGAGAGGGGAGCGTTTGTAGAACAAGGAGGGATGAGTGACACACAAAGCTKCTCATGACAAACGGCAGCAGCGCGCAGATAAGGGGAACTAATAGATATGCTTATTATGCAGAGCCTCCGCTTTATGTGTTTTATCTCTGCTTTGTGGTTTTACCAGTCAGACAGAAAAATGCAGTTTACGTGAAACTATTTCATTCCTTATTTCACTTCCTCTGATAAATTCTTGGGAAGCGTTTTAGATGAATGCAAATGGGTGACTTAAAGTACAAAGGATCAGATTTAACTGACAATGGGGCTCTAATAACTCAGGCGTGCCTTTTACAGCTGCCTGCTCAACCTGGCGGCTCCGAGCCCCGGATTAAATTAAGAAATTAAGATGCAGATTTAGYGAGAGATAACTCGACACGAAAGAACYGGGAGCGAGCCCGTTCAGCCTGGAGGGGGGAGGCTCTGGGGTGACACAAGGGTGGCCCTGCAGGGCCTGAGGGAGCCACAGGAGAGGGAGCACTGACAGGGATGGGGGGACAGGACACTGGGGACGGCTTCAAACAGCCAGAGAGCAGGGCTGGGGGGATTTTGGGCAGGGATTGTTCCCTGGRAGGGAGGGGAGGGGCTGGGATGGAATTCCCAGAGCTGCTGTGGCTGCTCCTGATCCCTGGCAGTGCCCAGGGTTGGACATTGGAGCAGCCTGGGACAGGGGGAGGGGTCCCTGCCATGGCAGGGGTGGCACTGGATGGGATTTCGGGTCCATCCCATCCCATCCCATCCTATCCCATCCCGTCCCGTCCCGTCCCTGGAAGTGCTGCCAGAGGAAATCCAGGTTCCTAAAGCCCATCTGGTGTTGCTCTCCAGGCCACTCCCCTGCAGGGTTTGGAGCCACATCTGCYGTGACAGAGGGACAAAGCCATCCTGAAGGGTCACCCTCACTCAGACCTCCTTCTCTCCCAAGCAAACTCCGAGTTTTGACCAATTTAACTCCACACACTGCTGCGAATGCAGCCACTTTGAAGGCAGCACTGGAGAGAACCCAACCCCGAGGACATCATTCACATGCAAAAGCACCTAGATTTTATCACTTCTTTTACATAAGTGATTTCCATTTGAATTTTAGATTTTTATGTTTTCCAGATYCTTGCCTTATTCATGCAAATCACGAAAATTGCCTTCAAAACCTTGGGAGAGAACGGGGCTGGTCTCTGGGATGCACACATCTAATAACGGGCAATTTTATAGARCCAGATCCATCAGTGGCTGATTCTGCACGAACTGTGATTTCCCTGGGAGCGCTGCACGATCAGGCTCTGTCTGTGCCAGCCCAGGAGAGATTCCAGTGCTGGGCAGAGGAACTGAGCTCACAGTTTGTACAGTAACTTACCTCAGAGCTTTGGGAAGGCCCTTCAGGAGCCACAAACCCTTCCTGCAGGCTGAGGCTTTGCCTTCTGTCTCATCAGGAGCTCCTCTTYTCTAATCCAGCTTTCTAATTATGCCCTGAATTGTGTTATGTTGCAATATGGAAATAAAGTGCTAACTTGAGGTACTTTTGGGCTCGTGCTATTACAAACCAATTTATCTCACTTTTACATGGGAATTAAAACAAATGTTCTTACAGACCAAGGAGATGGTTTCTAAATCTCCCAGAAGGCTTTTCCAGGTCATCTGAAGATTCTATCTCATTCTCTACACGATGTTGTGCAAATATAAGAATGAGAAACACTTTTTAATAAGAATTAAACACAGCTCCCCCTGTGCTGTTTGCAGAGGGATGGGGAAGGACCTGAATGCAGAAGTGCCCTCAGACATTTGTGTGTCCAGGGGGGGTGAGGGCACTGCAGCCTCCCTGAGACCCCCAAASCCMCCAGGAGATGCCAGCCCTGTCCCTGTSCCCTCAGACAGGCTGATCTGTGGAGGTTCAGGCAGTGCCAGCGGGGTCCTGGCAGGGCTGCACAGGGAAATGGGCACAGCTCGTGGGGAGGAGTTGTGTGACAATTCAAAACAGCAAATGCTGAAGCACTCGCTCTGAGGGCTCTGATGCAGACGCACAAGAGGAGGGAATTTTGTCTCTCCAGCCTGTGAGAGAAACTCTAACAKCTTATCTGGGAGGAAATTAAATTAGCCAGATGATTGGACAGAGCAGCAGTGGAAAAGCAAGTGCTGCTTTCAAACAGCACCTGATGGCTGCGAGAGGCACTGAGCAGTGCAGAGACAGCCCCACACGGTTCACACACACAGCACTCAGCAGGTTCCTCCTGGGCTGCAGCAAGAGCTGCCTTGGCTTTCTGCAGCTCCAGAGACAACAAAGGAGCTGCTGGGACTCACCTGGGGATTGCTCAGCCAGGGCAAGGACAGAGCTGGCCCTGGCCCAGCCCCACAAAGGACAGCCTGGAGCTGGTGCCTCCCTGGGACTGTTCCACTGTCCTTGGGCTCAGCAGGGTCAGGGCTGTGCCAGGACAGAGGGTTTGGGGCCAGGGCTGTGCCAGGACAGGGGGTTTGGGGCCAGGGCTGTGCCCACCCTGAGCAGGAGAGGCCCTCCCTCCCTTTGGGTCCCCTCTGCTGTTGTGTGTCCCTGCCCCAGCTCTGCCCTGCCGGGCTCAGGGATCCCCTCTGTGGCTCCAGGRCCAGGGATGGGCTTTTTAAAGGTTTCCCAGCCAATGGCACGTTGCCAAAGCTTWCAGACAATTGTTTTAGTTAATCACAAAAAGCACACCTACACCTGCTTCAGGCARTGCTTGTTTGCTTTCAATCCACAACACTCCATTACTGAGGTTAAAACCTTCTCCTACCCTGCTGACCATGTTTTTCTGCAGTCCTAAGGTCAATCCTGGCCAAGCCTGAAAACTCACACTATTGTTCCACGTCCTTGCCTGCTGTGTTATTGTGACTTGTCCACTTTCAGGCTTTCAGCTGCAGCTGGCTCTGAATTCTCTGCTCTTCCTGCTCCTGAATTCTGCTTCCCCAGCTCCTGAGAGCCTTCTTACCTTTACCCACAGCCCCTGTCCTGCTCAGGGAGAGGATGAGCCCTCCCTGCTGACAACAGAGGGACAGAAACAGCTGCTGGCCCTCTCCTGGCTTTCCCTCCTGCTGATTACCTGTGCACAGGTGAGGGATGGGAATTTGCAGGGGATGGGGTTTCCCCACGGGATCCCAGCCTGGTGCTCCCCAGTGCAGGAATGTCCTGGCACTCCCCAAGGCTCAGGGGGTGAGCAGAGCTCTCACTCACAGCAGGGCCTGGCTGGATCTCACAGAGGGAGAAGCCAGAGGGAAGAGCTCCAGGAACCCCGTTATCAATCCCCAGAACTGCCCAGCATCTCCTGCTTGGCATTCCTGTCTGTGATCGCAGCTCCAAAGTAAGTTACACATCACTAAAGGAGACAAACACAAAGTGCAGCAGGAGTAATGTACATCCTCAACCTCTATTATTGAAATGATGGCTTCTCCCTCTCTCACGGGCTGAGCACTTGGCTTTTCTGAGCTAGAAATAATTCTTCATCTGTCACTTCTTCCAAAAAACCAAAAAAAAAACCCCAAAAAAAGGGAAGGAAAAAAGAGAAAGCCTTCATTGCATTGCTCCCCCTCGCCACTGCACTGCTAAATTGACTGACACACAATCTTGGCATTTTCTGCTATTCAGAGCCAGCTCTGGCTGCTGTTGTAAATCATATTTCTCCACACTTATTGCATTTTATTCATTTTATACATGACCAGAGATTAGAGTTCAAATGAAACAGATTTTGCTATCCTTCTTATATTCCAAACGTCACCAGTCTAGAAATCTTTAATTTTACTCACTTCAACTATTGAATTATTCAATGTAAAAGGAGAAAAAAAAACCCAACCCTGCAACCCTCAGTTTGAGATTTTGGGGAAAATAAAGGGAGACGCTCCAGGGCTGTGTCTCTGCAGGATGGTGGCACTGCTCAGTGCTGGCACTGGGATGTCCCCAGGGACACACAATGTCCCCAGGGACACACARTGTCCCCTCTAGATCAGGTTTCCCCAAGCCCTGCAATCACCAACATCTGCAAATGCCCAAATCCCCATCCTCACTTTTGAGAGAGAAGCTGTGGAAGCCTCTGAAGCATTCCCTCAGACCAGCCATGGCCACCCAGCACAGCAGAAAGCTCTGGAAGTCCCCAGAAATACCAAATATTGTTTGAAGGAGGGAGCCCAGGCAGCCTCCCCCTTCCYCACCAAGCAGCTGCACTGGGAGCACCACGCAAAGCTCTCTCACAATTTTTCTTCAATTATTAAAACATTCCAGAGCAGAAAATGAACTCAGGTCAAACGATTTTAGGACAATTCCATTCACCTGAGCTGGAGAAAGGAGCACAAGGAACACCAGTATTGATGATAAAGAGACAAAGGGCACGTTACTGAGTGTGTGAGTGAACACACAGATGGGCAAGGGGATGGGCAACTCAAAGTGGGATGGCCTTCAGAAATGGGCACTGTCATAAACCATTCTGAAGAACCTGGCAGGCTGAGGAACCAGCCAGGGTCCTGGAATCTCACTCTGCTGGCATCCAGGATACACAGAGCTCAGAAACAGCCAGAGAATCCTGACGAACAGAAAGGGATTTAAAAGAACCCCAACAGCTTTAGATGCTGGAGCTGRTGCTGACCAAGTGTGCAGGCACCAAAGCTCTCTGATCACCAGGGGAAGGAATTCAGTGCTCTTCCAAGAATCTCCATCAGAGCAAGGGAGGGGCTGGCATTTGGACAAGGCAGGAGAACCTGCAGTGATTTTGGGTGTCCTTGGAAAACCTGCAGTTCCCTTTYAGGTTCCTCTGTCTCCCCACACTTGGGGGGGCCTTTCCCTGGAGTAAAAACCCCCAAAATCCGGGGGAGAACCTGCAGTGAGGACAAGGGGGGATGCACAGGGCAAGGCCTGGGGGCACAGGGGAAGAGCTCTGAGATTCCCAGCTCTGCTGGAGCCTGCAGGGRTCCTGGCAGGGCATCACACCCTGCCCTGCCACCCTGGAGAAGTGTGCCCTGGGAAGCTGCAGGGGAGAGGCAAGGCAGGAAGCACCTCAAAGCACAAGGATTCAYCCCTCTGAGGAGCAGCAGGAYGGAATTCCARCAGCAGCAGCAGCTCCTGRGAGCTCTCAGCTCTCCCCTTGGGCTCCCAGCCTGGCTCTGCACCCCCAGGGCTGTGGGCAGGGGTGGCCCAGGGGGCTCCTGGCCAGGCCCAGCTCCCTCCTCAGGGCCAGAGCAGCTCCTGGAGCAGCCMCTGGATGTGCCAGGTTGTCATGGCAATGGGAACTGCGAGTGCAGAGCCCTGCCAGCTGCAGCTCTGCCTTGACAGCACTGGGGAACGCTGCCAGAACCATCCTCAGCCTGCAGAGCAGAGGCACAAGTGCCCTGGTGCCTCTCTGACCAGCCTGGGGGCTGCACTTGTGTTTTACTGCCCCCTAAATCAGCCAGCCACGTGTCAGGACAGCGAGCAGCCCTCTCACTGAGGGCATCCAGSCCTTCCAAATGAAACCCATCACCCTGAATTGATGTGAGTGTTGTCACGAGTTCCCCAATCACACACAGCAATCCAGCAGTGAGCAAACAAAGCACAAGGAACAAGTCAAGCCTCRAGGCAGCCTCACAGGAGGGGCTGACCCAGGGCAAGGCAGCGCTTTGCTGCCAGGACAGGCTCCTGCTCTGSCTGGGGTTCACACTGAGCTGTCAGCCAGTGCCCATCCCACTGAGGCTCTCCTGACCTGCCAGGATGAAAACCCAGCTATTCCAGCCCAGGCCATGCCCCTGAACGGGAGCAGAGATCCACACAGGAGTTTCATCTCACAGAGCAAGCTTCAACACTTCTCTTCTGTCCTTTCACTCCAATTGTGCCTCCCCTGGTCCAGCCACCTGAATGTTTGATTTCTGTCCAGCCAGCCTGGCYCACTTGGAAGGCTCTCCCTGAGATCCCTGAGCACCCAGAGCAGTCAGCTATTCATTTATTCTTGTACCTGGCTTATTTATTCATTTATTYAATCATGAGCATGCCCAGAGCAGCTGTGGCTGCCCCTGGATCCCTGGGCCAGGTTGGGCACTCCCCATGGCCCATCCCAGCTCCCCATGGCCCATCCCACCTTCCCATGGTTCATCCCCCGGGACTGCAGCGGGCAGGGGCTCGGGATTGTCCCGGGGACAGCGGGAGCTGTTCCTTCTCCCCGTTATTCCTTCGGAGCCTGCATTTCATTAACTCAGCGGCTGCAGCCAGCCAGTTCCTGCTGCAGCTAATGGATCGCAATTAGAGCACCGTTACCACGGCAACTGCCCAGTGCATCATCATCATCATCACCATCATCACCACCACCATCATCACCATCATCATCACCACCACCCTCCCTGCCCGGCCTCCCGCCGCCCCGGGCCCCCCTGACACGCCGCTGGGCGGTTCTCGCTGTGCTGAACTGGGACCGGGCAATCCCCCAGTGCGGGATGGTTTAAATGAGATTGAATCACAAAACGCCCATCATTGCGGGACCTGCCGAATCCCGGCCGTTCCGCCATCCCCGWATCTTCGGGAGGTACCCGTGTGCTGACCCAGAGTGTGGGGAAGAGCTGCTCTCCTAATTAACCAACACCGCCTGTTTATCGTGAGAACAAACCGGATCTCCATCTCCCACCGGCCGCTGACAATTCCCAGCAATTCCCAAACTCCCATTCTCTCCCCAGCGGTCTGACAGAGCCATCCCCTGTCCGGCACAGCCCCGAGCAGCTCCCATCCCTCACCGCCAGCTCCGGGAACTCCCCATCCCCTCGCAGCCCCCGCCAGACCCGCACATCGCACCGCCTCTCACTCGGGATTATTCACAGCTCCGCAGCTTCAYCTGGGGCGCTCACACTGAGACAGATCTGGGGAGAAAAACCCGAGTTTTAATCCCAAATCAGCTCCCGTGTTTAACTCATTTGTGGCCCGACAGAAGTCACTGAGCCGCAGACACTGACGTGAATCTGTAACGCA
>CADDXX010001294.1:23800-43345 GCA_902810485.1 Alauda arvensis
CTGGACACACGGCCCGGCCGGGCCGGGCTGTGCCCGAGGAAATCCCGGCCCGGCTCGGGTCAGACGGAACCAGAGCCAGGGCTGGCTCCGCTCGCCAGCAGCGGGGACATCTGAGCTCCCGTCCTCATCTTCAGTCGCTATCAGATTTCATCTGCCAGTCAATACAACAACATCGATTCTGAACTTCTGGAGAATCAAATCACTTGACTTCCTTGGTCCTCCAATTAAGGCACCAGAATAAATCTTAACTACTCCCTAATACCGGTTTTCACAAGACTTTCTCCAGCTCTAATCACGTTTAAGCACCTTGGCCAAACGAATCGATTTCCATTGCATTTCCTTTTCCCAGCACCTGAGAGTCTGTGCTGAGCTTTGCAGCGATCTCCAGCTCACTGGTGAATTACTGCCGCCAGCTCAGCTGCTAAGCAGGATCTGTTCCACTACTGAAAAGAGCTATCTGCTCTCCGAATGATATTTAATTATCTCCATTAAACATTACAGGCTGCTCTGATGCTGCAGATGTAAATCAGAGGGAACAAGAGGAAGATGAGAGCATATTGTTCCTCACATGTTTCGTCCTCCCACTCCCTCTGCACTCTGTTMAATAAGCGTCTCTGGAGGTAAGGATCCTGAGAACACTCGACTTATTCCATTTACACACATWATTCCTCACGGCACTGGGGCCCGGGCAGGGCCGAACCTCGGCTCTCCCTGCTGCGGCACAGGCAGTTAAGGGCTGAATGGATGGTGTTTAATGAGCAATTAGCAGCGCAAGAAAAGCTGTTATTGCAGAAATACAAACATGCCCCCAGTCACTTCTGACCTGCTAGGGTTGGGACACAATTCTTTTGCTTCAGTCTACAAGGATTCATTGTTGTCTCTCTTTAACCTTCTGCTAAGCTTTTGCCTCAAAGGCAAAAACATGAGGCAATTTCTGTGACTGAGCATGATGGGTTCTACTTTTATTATTATTACATGCCTGCTTAAACCACTTAAAACAACAAATAAATCCTTCAAATCAATATTTTTGCACCCATCTCTTACGTGTAGAGAATCGCGCTGCTTGCTTTGCACTGGACTGGCCTTGCTGCACTGAAAATGGTCCTTGCAGGGCAGCTCCTGTCCCCCCTGCCCTGCCAGCCCACTGTGCCAGCTCTGGGGCACAAAGGTGCCACAGGATCTGTCCCACAGATCTCCCTCCAGCACCACAGAGCCCTTGCTTTGTGGAGAGCAGATTCCCTTACCAGTGCCTGCAACCTGCAATGTTACTGGTTTTGGAGGAGAATTTTGGCTGAAGGAGGGTGGGTTTTGATTGGATAGAAATGCTTGACGGGGCTGGGAGCAGCCTGGGACAGTGGGAGGTGTCCCTGCCATGGCAGGGSTGGCTCTGGGTGGGCTCTGGGGCCCTTCCAACCCAGCCCATGCCATGGAGAGCTGGCTCCAAGGCTGAAAGCTCCATTGCACAGTGGTGTGGAGCAGGACAATGCCCCGGAATTCCCCTGGGGTCGCTCTCTGTGACACCCATCCCACCAGCTCCACCCAGGCCGGATTCCACCTGCCTCCTCCTGCTGCTCTCCTGGCACTTTGCCTCGCTCCTTCCACTGCGTCCCTGTTAATTCCAAAACAAACAGAGGCAAATCCCCGCTCCAGCTGCCAGCCCAGCAGTGACGGCTGCTCCTCCTGCAGGGGCCACTCGCTGCTTTCATAACCTGCTCACAGGAGACAGGAGAGCTCAAGGACCAATTCYTGCTGCTGAGAGCCCCCATCAAACCAACCCTGACTGCAGCACCCACAGCAAGAGACCTGAGAAACATCTGCATAACTCCCGTGGTGCTCAACAAACCCCTCACGGCTCTGCTTTTGTTCCTGGATGGGCTCGGAATCARCTGCCATTATTTGTGCCTCCAAACACCCTGATTGTGTTTGTACAACAGCGGGGCAGAGCCTGCCTGTGCTCTGCTCTCACCGGGCTGCTCTGGGATGCTCCGGGATGCTCTGAGAGCTGCTGAGCTCCGCTCCCAGGAAAGCAGCAGGAAGGGAGCCCAGGCTTTGTGCAGCAAAGCTCAGCCTGAGCTCTGTCCCAGCCCCAGCAGAGCTCCCTGTGCTCTGGGCAGCCCTGCAGGGGACAGTCCTGCAGGGGACAGAACTGCAGGGACTGCCACACGTGAGGCCTTCAGTTTTACCTTCCCTGTGTTTTGGGCTCTGTGCTGCCCCAGGTGCAGCTCTGAGCTCACACTCAGCTCACTCAGCTCTGCACAGAGCAGGGACACAAAACAAATCCTGTCCCTGCTGCACACCAAGGACACTGAGTCAGTCCCAAAAGCACAAACCAGGGGGGGCTGAAGGGAGGAACAAGAAGGGTGAGACCTCACAGCCTGGAGCTGGAATGGGACAATGAAACCCCAATGTGCAAATGGACCCAAACTTATCAAAGTGTGAGACCTCGTGACCATTTGTCCATTTTGTGACCATTTTGGGTCCTTGGGTGCAGCCCTGGCCAGGCTCTTGTCCTGCCCAAGGTGTATCCCAGAGCCTTTCAATAAATCTCTCCTTTATTCTCTGTCTCTGCCCAGTCTCTGTTCCAGCCCAGCCTTCCCAAGGCATCACAGGGAATGGGCTCCCAGAACTCCCCCCTGAGCCCTGAAACGGGGCTCTCCTCACAAACACACCCTGGCAGAGAAGCAGGAACGTGTCAGTGCCTCTGGGAAACCCCCTCACCCCAGGGATACACGGACCTTGAGCCGGGAACACGCAGGGAATCCCAAATGTTCATTAAAATCACAGAATCACTAAACCCCACCACCAACCCAGCACCCCGGCAGTTCAGCACCACATCAGCTCCTCAAGTGCCACATCCACATCTCTCTGAACACTCTCCAGGATGGATTCAGCCTGTGGGAATGCATTATCACAAATCCAAACTCCCTGCAGACATTCCAACGAACTGACCCTCCCCTGTCGGTTAAATTGGGATTGATTCCTTTTAAACTCACTTTGAAGAGCAATTCCAAAGCTCTCCAGCCACCCCTTGTTCCTGTGGGTGGCTGCCCCGAGCCCAGCACTACTCACTGTTAATCCCAAGGCCGGGCTTTGCAAGGCTGAGCTTTTCCCGTGGCTGCCTCAGGAATTCAGCAAACCGGAACCCCCCAGCCCCGCAGGCACGGCCGAGGCAGGAGCTCTGTTGGGGAAATTACGTTGTCAGCCCGAGTGAGTTTGACATTCGGAGGTATCACAACGGCAAGCGAAGAGAAAAGTTTCATCAACACAGTAATTAGTGCCCCGGACTCCGCGGAGCCGCAATTATTTCGCAGTGAGGGGCTGTCAGTTCGTGCTCAGACAGAAGCTGCTGATGGGGCTGCCAGGGGCCCGTGCAGAGATGGCTTTTCAGATGTAAAACCCTCCCGGCAATTCGGCATTTTCCAAAAAAACCACTCCAAAAATAATAAAAAAGAGGAACAAAAAAAGTACATGTCAACACTATGCATTAAACACCTACACGTTTTTCCCTTTAAAAAGTGTGCTGCTTTTTAGCCAGAGGCAGTTCAGTGTGSCCCAGAAATCCCAGGGGAAGCAGAGACCTCCCCTGGCCTGTTTTCCTGCTCTGCCCTGAGGTGTGAGCTCAGCACAGGGGCAGCTGTGCCCTGCCCAGAGCTGGGGATGCTGAGAGCCTCGGGCACRGCCAGCTCACAGGGACAGCAGCACAGAAATCCCCAAATGTGCTGCTCCAGACAGAGATTGTCCGGACTGGGGCTCCTGGTGAACTGCCCAAAGTGAGGAGCCTGAGCAGGAGCTGGGTCCAGCTCCAGAGCTGGGCCATGGAGGCAGGCTCATGCAGAGAGGGAAAGGCTCTTCCAGAGGTGCTGGCACTGCCCAGGCTCCCCAGGGAATGGGCACAGCTCCAGGAGAGCTTGGACACTGCTCCAGGGATGCTCAGGGTGGGATTTGGGGTGTCTGTGCAGGGCCAGGGGCTGGGCTGGGTGATCCCTGTAGGTCCCTCTCACTCAAGATATTCTGTGATTTCTCTGTAATGCCCTCTCCTTTCCGTGTTCCATTTCTTTTCCCATTTTCCAAATAACTTTTTAATTCAGTCTCCTCAGCACAGCTGGGAGTGGAAGAGGCTGGAATTATCACAGCAAAGAGATCCCTCAGTGCCAACTTCAGACATCAAAGCAGCCACTCAGAGGCTTCAAAGGCTCCCTGGGTGACACAGCAGCCCCGTGGGGACAGGGATGGAGTCACTTGTGCTCAGCTGAGCCCACCTCCCCCGTGAGACAGCACACAGACCCACACGGGCTGTTACTGCTCCATCAGAGATACCTGCCCCAAATCCTGAGCGTTTCACCCCATTAACTGATTGTTAATTATCCCAGCTCTGCCTTCTTCCTGCACAGCTCCACCACAGACATACCTGCCCCAAATCCTGAGCGTTTCACCCCATTAACTGATTGTTAATTATCCCAGCTCTGCCTTCTCCCTGCACAGCTCCACCACAGACATACCTGCCCCAACACCAGAACATTTCACCCCATTAATTGATTGTTAATTATCAGAGATCTGCCCTCTCCCTGCACAGCTCCATGACAGAGATCTCTGCCCCAACACCTGAGCGTTTCACCCCATTAATTGATTGTTAATTATCAGAGATCTGCCCTGTCCCTGCACAGCTCCATGACAGAGATACCTGCCCCAACACCTGAACATTTCACCCAATTAATTGTTAATTATCAGAGATCTGCCCTGTCCCTGCACAGCTCCATGACAGAGATATCTGCTCCAACACCTGAGTGTTTCACCCCATTAATGATTGTTAATTATCCCAGCTCTGCCCTSTCCCTGCACAGCTCCAGGACAGRGATTCCTGCCCCAACACCTGMMCATTTCACCSCAGGAACTGTTCTTTCTCSCAGCCCTGCCYTGCCCAGCCCGTGCCTGGCTCTGGCTCTGGCTCTGCTGGCTGGGGAGCCTCCCCTTSCCCAGGKAATTCTGTGGAACACGATCGTGGCCCTGGGCTCTGCCTGCTCAGTGTTTGCAATTAGATTTTACTACAAAAGGGCATATTAACATGAAAGGAGCATTACAATGCAGCAAATGTGATAAAGCAGAGCAATGTTAGTGTACCTTCTGCTTCTGTTCTTGCAGGAGTCATAATCACCGCTAATTGATGGTGTTCTGAGGAGGATSTAATGACTGCCATCAGCCCTTCCTTCCCTCAGAGTGTGTGTGTGCTCTCCCTCTCATCCAATTTCCTGGGATGTTCTCTGCTCCAGGAGCCTCAGAGGCCACATCCCAACTCCAGCCAGGAGTGCTGGGTCTGTGAGGGCTGTGCAGGGAACAGAGCTGCCCCCAGAGCACCRGGGAGAGCAAAACAGAGATCAACAGCTCCAGAACCTGGGATTCAACATCACAGACGGAATGCTGAGCTCCTGTCCAGGGTGAAACCATCAGCAGCAGTGACCCCTTGAAAGCATTTTAATTTGGCTGGGGTTTGGCTGCTCACAGCCTCCCTTCCCCTGGCCAAAGGAATGCAGAAGGTGATAAAGGAAATCTTACTGGCAGCTTTACCCTGAAGCTGTGCTTAAARTTTTTGTTTAGTTCTACAGAAATTACAATTGGAGCTCTTTGGACACCCAAAGGTTTTCCACAGGGGTTTTTATACACTTTTCAGCAGTGTTGTTTTATAACCTGATAAAAACCTAGGCCACGATCACTTTTGTACTGAAGGTTATCAGCCTCCCAAAAGTTCCACTTCCAGATTTCAAAGAGAACCAAATTTCTCCTCAGTTAAAATGCAGAACTCCAGCACTGCACAGAAGTGGGTTTTGTTGAACACCCTGTGCTTTGGGGACCTCCAGAGCTCCAGCCTGGAGGAAGCTGCTCCAGGTGAAGCTGCTCCTCAGTTCAGGCTGGACTCAGGACAACTCTGATGTCAGATCCTGAACTTCCAGAGAGCTCCMAGGGATACAATCCAGGCTGGATAAAATTGGGAACCTCAGCACCTGAACGTGCAGGTAATGAAGTGAAAGAGCACCAATGAGAAATTGCTGTTTCCAGAACCCTCCTTCACACAAAAGCTGCCATCCCCACAGTCCCAGTGTGAGCCCCAAACCAGGGCAGCCTCAGYCCCGTTCCCTGGGAGCCTCAAAGCCTGCTCTCCTCCACAATCCAACCGTGTGAAACTCCAACAAACGTCRCATTCAATTCCTCATAACTCCCAAATCCACAGATGCAGGGTTGCCATGGCAACTGCCAGCCCAAGCCTTCCCAGGGGAGAAAATAAAAGTGTGTCCTACCTGGCTAATTGGTATTTGTGTTACAGAGGATTGAAGGGTAACTCGGTTCCACCAGAAAACAGAGCAGAGGCTGAAGTGCTGCTATGCTAATGTGACATTATTTAATCTGAACAAGGACCCGTTTTGCATGTGCCTTCAAATTATAGTATTTATGGAACACTCAACACAATAAGTAAAAGTGGTGCTGCCAAATATGCCTGACTTGCCCTGCTTATTGATTTGAATAAAAAGGGCACTGAAATAAAAATAAACTAGAGAAACAAGAAGGAAGATGGAAGAGCTGATGGGATTGGGGGCTTCAAATTTCATTACAGAACCTGCAAAACTCCCCCCAAAACCCCAACAGTTAGCAACTGAAAGTTCAGGCAGAAATCAGCTGATGGAAGGTGACAGCTCAATTCCCTGTTTCAGCTTTTCCCTGTTTCTCATCATTGCAGCAAGAATAAAGCTCCCAGGCAGGACAACCACACTGGCTGAACAATAGGCACCCCTCACTGAGAGGCACAATTAGGACTTTTTAAACTTGAAACGAGCCCTGAAGATCACTCAAGGAAAGAGTCCCACTGGCAGGATGTATTTCAGGAGCACGCTGACACCTCTCACTGGCTTGCAAACACATCCAGCAGTGCATTATTTTAATCTTGGCACAATTACTGAAYAAAAGCAACCAGAGCTCTGAGGCAGCAGAACCTCGAAGAAACATGAAAATATAAAGATGACATTTCTCTCTCTCTACCAGCCCAGTGACATAATCTGAGAAAATGGGACTTTAGGGGAATATTCATCTGCCCTGGGCACCCCCTTCCAGGGCCTCCCCACCCTCACAGGGTGGAATTCCTTCCATAAATCCAGTCTGAACCTCCCCTCCTTCAGCACCTCCCATGTGCCTCGTGGTTCATCTCCCTCCTGGAGGAACTCAGATTTCTGCCWTCCTCACACCCCCCTGCCTCCCTCCCCCTGCTGCAACAGCTCCTGCTTGAATTATTCACCTTTTATGAATTACCTACAGCACATTGCCAGGGTTTTTTTGTTGTTGTTGGAGGTGTTATTCTGTGCCCTGAACAAGGCAGGTGTTTTCAATATGCCTTCTGCTGAACAACATTATGCTTGTATCTATCGATAAAATAAAATAAATCCATGCACTGAAGCCCAGAGTGTTATATATAACCCCATTCCTCAGTTTAAAAGATGGTGCTGCACGAGATTTTTCAGCAGGTGCAATTTCCATTTCAGCACAGACGTGCAAGGCTGAGCTGAGGCACAATATTTTCCAGAGGAAATATCTGACAGGAAATCAGCAGTGAGCACCAAGGAGCACAGTCCCTGCACCCCCACCCAAAGGCAGTGGCAGAAAAGGCAGAAAAGGCAGAAAAGCAGCAAAGCTCCTGCAGGGCACAGGAAGCCCCAGGAGCAGGGCCAGCACTGGGGTTTGGCACGGAGTAAATGTAAAATGAAAAGAGAGGTGAAAAAAGGGACCAAGAAGCCAMAGCTCTCTCCAGCAGGAGGAAGCAGGGTCAGGGGATAACAGCACRCTGCCACATCCATGCAAGGGCTGGGGGAGCATTTGGGGCAGGGGGTGATGCCTGGGTCCAGGAGCACAGCACAGGTAAGGATGTGGCAGAGTTTCYTGCAGGCTGGSGTGGGTACAGGGGTCAAACAGACTCAGCAGTTCAGGACAGCATTGCCACTGCTCTCTRAATACTGCACCTGGAGGTACCTGCCACATCCCCCTGAAATGACAGCTTTTCTCCAGAGAGGATAAAAGTGAATGTGCATCATGGAGCATCAGCTGGGGGAGCGCAGGACAGGCCTGCCCTCAGGACAGGTGTGTGTAAATGTGGTGTAAGTGTGTGCTGGGGCTGTTCTGTGAGCAGAGCACCCCTCAGACCCCACACTGCCCTCAGGGCTCAGCTCCCGAGGCACAGGACTCCACCTGAGTCCTTTCTGACAGTCCTCTTGCTTACCTCTTGCATTCAAAATGATTTAGCTGGGAGATGCCTCTTGGTGGGTAATATGACAGCTAATTGCCACTTACCCTCCTGTAAAGAAACAGCTGAAATAGATGCAACAATAAAACTAATGGCTAATGGGATTGCTATTGATCATTTGCCAGCTGATCAAACAAATGGCCCACGAGCTGAACGGGGAAGGAAAAAACAGTGCCACAGATCCTGGGAGCCAGGAAGGAGCTGGCTGGAGGGCTCAGCTGGAAATCCACGGACAGCTGGCCAGCAGCACAAACTAAACAGGGAGGGAAAACAGTGCCACAGGTTGCCTGTGAGGCAGGAAGGAGCTGGCTGCAGGGCTCAGCTGGGAATCCACGGCCAGCTGGCCAGCAGCACGTCGCCACAACCCCAGTGCATCCTGAGACACCTGCGCACTCTCACCTACCTTTTCGGCTGACTGGGCAGTGCCAAAAAATATGGGAATGAAGGCAAGCCATACTATACAGGTAGTGTACATAGTGAATCCAATGGGTTTGGCTTCATTAAAATTCTCCGGGACCCCCCGAGTCTTGATGGCATAGACAGTGCACGTCACCATGAGCAGAATGCTATAACCCAAGGAACAAATGATCTGCAGGTCCGTGATGTCGCACTTGAGCACCCCTCTGGCCTGCTCGGGGTTCATGGTTTTCTGCTCATCGTAATCCACGATGATGTTGGGCGGGTCGACGGCGAACCAGACGAAGACGCCCAGCAGCTGGACGGAGATGAGGCTGGAGGCGATGGCCAGCTGCGACGTGGGGCTGATGAGCCGCGGCGCCGTCACCGACTTCTTGCCCTGCTCGAAGATGCGGTAGATGCGGTTGGTCTTGGTGAGCAGCGCCGCGTAGCTGATGCACATGCCCAGCCCCAGGAAGACGCGGCGGAAGGAGCAGACGGCCACGTCGGGCTTGGCGATCATCAGGAAGGTGATGATGTAGCAGAGGAAGATGCCCGTSAGCAGCACGTAGCTGAGCTCGCGGCCCGAGGCGCGCACGATGGGCGTGTCGTTGTAGCGGATGAAGGTGGCCATGACGAAGATGGTGGCCACGATGCCCAGCATGGCCAGGAAGACGGGGATGACGGCCCAGGGCGAGTGCCACTCCAGCTTGACGATGGGGATGGAGCGGCAGCCGGTGCGGTTCTCGTTGGGCCGCTCGTTGTAGGAGCACAGCAGGCAGGTGACCTCGTCGGCCTGGTACTGGTACCCATCACACAGCTCGCAGTGCCAGCAGCACGGCATCCCCTTCACCATCTTCTTCCTCTCGCCCGGCCGGCACGGCTGGCTGCACACTGAGGGGGGCACGGAACGCACCCCTCCGCCCCACTGCATCTCCTCCATCTGCGGGACAGGGACAGGCTCAGGGTTAGGCCTGGCTTAGGGCTGGCTGCACACTGAGGAGAGCATGGAACACACACCCCTGTCCCACTGCATCTCCTCCATCTGTGAGACAGGGACAGGCTCAGGGTTAGGCCTGGCTTAGGGCTGGCTGCACACCGAGGGGGGCACGGAACACACACCCCTGTCCCACTGCATCTCCTCCATCTGCGGGACAGGAACTCGGGGTTAGGCCTGGCTTAGGGCTGGCTTAGGGCTGGCTGCACACACCCCTGTCCCACTGCATCTCCTCCCTCTGTGGGACAGGGACACCAACAGGCTCAGGGTTAGGGCTGGCAGCCACAGCCATGAGCTGGGAATGAAGGGAGGGGACTCAGGGGAGCCCCAGCACACAAAACCCACGTGGATGAACTTCCCACGTGGCAGGCTCTGGAGGCACAGCCTGGTGCCTGTGTGGGGCTCTGGTCCCTCACGGTGCTCACTGCCTCCATTCCTCATTTCTATTTGTGCTTGGCTCTGATGGAATCACACACAACCCCAGACAAGCCACCAGAGTGAAAACCTGCTTTTCCATGAGCATTAGTAAGAACATGGCAAACCTTGAGGGAAGGCAGGACTTAGATTTGCAAGGCTGCTTTCCACAAACCTTGGGGCTTCTCACCAAGACAGAACAGAGATCTCCCTTCCTGGAAAGGCTACTGGCCAGGGGAAGATTTGAAATGGGGTGGGGATGTGTTTTCTGTAGGGCATGGCATCAGTGGGAATGGGGGAAGGCCTGCTGTACAAACCAGGTGGGAAATGTGAAGGACAAAGAAAATGGCCATCACTGGAAAACGCAATAATTAGATAATATTTCATTTCAGAGTCACATTCAGCTTTTGAAATACCACATGTGCTTCTGGGAATGCAAATGATAAATGATTATATTAAATACATGGAAAGCCTCACTTACTTTGCAGTCTGGAGAATCCTGAACTCCAAGGGATGTGCCAAAGGCTCCCAGTGCTGTGGAAATCAGACTCACAAATCATTGCAAACTGTGCCTGACTACAGCCACCCAGCAGCTCCCAGGAACAAGGCAGGTTTAGCATTGCAGCCCCAATGAAATAGTCCTTAATTATTCTTATAGACAGAAAGACTTGGATGGGCAAGTCTTAAATGGAAGGATTAATTTGCACTTTTCTAATTTAAATCAAAATATCCTGCATCATCTCCACTTTATGTTTGTGAAAACACCAAACCCTGAAGCCTCACTCTGCTCACACACTGGAGTACCAAGGGTCTCTCTGTGAATGCTGTAAAAATAATCCCTCAATAAGAGAGATTCTAGAGGTCTGCCACTGCCTGGGAAACTTCATTAACCTTCAGCATTCTGGGGCTGAGATCCATGAACTCCTTCTGCCCCTCTGCTGAGCTGAAGGTGTGCAGCTTGCAGGAGGCAGAGGAGAGCTGATGATAAAGGGAAATGCAAAGACTCATTAAACTGCCCTGATAAATGGTGCTTTGGTCTCACTGGCAGTGCAGGGAGCCAGGAAATCCATTTCCATGCCCCAGCCCATCCCTGCTCTGACACAGGGCTCAGGAGGAGCTGAGTTCCAGGGCTGGGAGGGGCTGAGTGACCTGGATGTGTGCCCTGAGCCCTGCAGGGGCACTGAGGGCAGCCAGGGCTGGCACTGCTGACCTGGAAAACGTGGGAAAATGTCCTGGCAACCYCAGCAAAGCAGCTGAGWGARTGACAMTGCTGCTTCCTTTGCTCTTCTCAGTCCCTGCTCTGTGCCCATTTGCCAAGGCAGAGTGAGGCAAGGCAAGTGTGACTTACCTGAGTTTCACACCTGAGAGTGAGGCCTCCCCCAGCCCAGAGCCTGCTTTCCCTGTCCTGATAATTGCCCACAACCACCATTAATYTGAGATAATTAATGCAGCAGAGCAGGCACATTCTGAGCGGTTTTGCTTCTCCTCTGAAGCAGTTTCTGTTGGGGTGTCCTCAGCACCCCTGATGCCTTTTGGCAGCAGGCACCAACACAAAGTGAGATCAGCCCAACCCCACTGAGGATTTTGGCCCAGTCTGCAGCAGTGAAATGATTCCCACCAGTTTTCCACGTGTGAATATCTCCATTACCACAGACTGGTGAATGTGTTACCACAGCCCTGCTTCCCTTATGGCTACAGCAGGATGGATTTCCATACCCCAAACGTGTTCCAAGGCAYTGCTGGTGCCTGGGGCAGCCCAAAGGGGCTTCATTCTGCACAGACACTCTGTGGAGGGAGATAAAATCAGGCAGAGCTGGGGAAAGTCCTTTTCCTGCCCTCCTGGGACGGCACCACAACAGCTCCAGCACTGGCCTTGGACAGATTTCTGCTGTTTCAGGAGGAGATTCAGGATGCAAAGTGAGGGAATGCTGGGCACCAACACCTGCAGCAGGGTGAGAACCTGAGTGAAACCACAGACACCTTCCCCACTCACAAAAATGTGTCCCACATCCAGACATCCCTTAGATACCTCCAAGGACTAGCTGCAAATGCCCAGCACAGTCTGCAAAGCAGGCAGCAAATATTTCACACACTGTGAGAAAGTGCTCTTGCAATTAACAGAAAAACTGGGGGGGGTTGTGCAGAACCTCCCATTTCAGTCCAGGGAGAAGGGAATTTATTGTCCCCAAAGCAACAGCACTGCCAGAGGCAGCCACACACTGCRCCCAAAGTGAGCCACCAGTGTCACACCCTGAACGTCCCCCTTGGCCATGGCAGTGCCCAGGGACWCGAGGAGCCCCCCTGCACTGCAGCTCTGGCAGATTTGGGGAGGATTCCCCCTGCTCCCACACATCCCCAGCCCCTGAACGCCTCCAGCAAAGAGGGATKGCATCCACTCACAAAATACATCCTCATTATGTTCTCCATAGAACAAACATTAACCAGCAATGCTCAGCCTGGCTCATAAGGCCTAATGCAATTGTTCATTTTAATGAATAAAGTAACTCAATATCCGTGTGTAATTCAAACATYGCTGCTCTGCTCCCCCCCGCCACAAACATTTCCATAATAACCCATTTGTTCTCAGCTTAATTGTTCCGTGCAATGTTTGATTCAAATAAAAATCAGCGCAAAAATAATTACATTAGTGGTAATTAACCTACTTGGGGAAGAAAACAGCCACGTTCCTGCTAGCACTTCCCTGAAGATGGTGCCATTAATTCCACGGACACACGGAACCCGGCGGCGAGGACAGGGCTCGGATTTATTGCCACCTCCAGACTGCAGCTCCTGCCTCAGCACTTCAAACATTTGTGTGTATCCCACTCTGCAGACAGCAATATTTGCATGACTTAGCTCTTCAGGCTCCGCTATTAATGGCTTGTAATTAGTTTCTAAATCCAGGGATTTGCCCACGATAATGGTTTTAAGCTAAGAACATGTCAATAACGCATCCTCAGCAGAGCCTCCTGCGAGGTATCAGCTGGAATCCCCTCAAGAGATAACAGTTGTGATAAGCCAGAGTGCCAGAGAGGATGCAGAGCTGCTCCACGCCTGGCCCAGACTGGAACTCTGCAGTTCCCGGCTCCTCTGCAGAGCCCCCCTGTCCCCTGGGCACCCCCAGCCCTGCTCTGGGGCTCCTCTTTGGTGCTCCCACAAGAAGCAGCTCTTACCCTCATTTATCTCCCTTTCATTGCCACTCTTCCTTTGTCCCTTGTTTAGCATTTGTCACCTTTTCCTGGCAGCCCTGCCTGCCGTGCCCCAGCAGCYCTGAGCTGCCCTGAGCACCCCACACCACCTTTAACGAGATCCCAGGGCCATTTGTTCTGCATTAAAGCAAGGACATTTCCAGCACACCGCTGATGGAAAGAAAAATGCTTAATCCACACTTTTTCTGCAAAAATGCTTGTTATTATACATTTCTGTTGACACACAATAAAATGGAAAATTAATTCTTTTAATGCTTTTCTATCTGCCTACAGCCTCGTGTTGTCTTCCCACTAATGGAAGGGGGTGGACCATGCATCTTCAGTATTCATCCTGCAGCCCCTGCAGATTTTTTTAATTCAAAGAAGAGCAYGTGCTTCCAAATGTGCATTTAGAACACACAGTTCTTGTCTCTTTAAATGGATAGGTTAGGGCAAAACTATCTTCTGAAAGCAGAGCTAACCCGAGGCAATTTGTTATCCTAAAGTGGCTGAGAATGAGGGAAAATCTGAGTCATCACAGAATCCCAAACTGGTCTGGACCTCAAATCCCACCCAGTGCCCCCCCTGCCATGGCAGGGACAGGAAAAATCACCCAGTGCCAGCCCTGCCATGGCAGGGACACCTCCCACTGTCCCAGGCTGCTCCAATGTCCAACCCTGGGCACTGCCAGGGATCCAGGGGCAGCCACAGCTGCTCTGGGAATTCCAGCAGAGATGAGATTTTCATTGTGCAGGGTGGGATGAAAGCCCCAGCGCAGTGAGCAGAGCCCAGAACCCCAGCTCACACCAGGGCAGCTGAAATCAAACACCTGCCCCYAACAYCTCACAGTGCCCCACAGCTGGGACGTTTAACAACAAACCTGGGTGACAATGGCACATCTAGAAAYAAATCCAGGAATTCTGGCTTTTCTCCTGAACACTCCTTTCCAGTGCCATTTTTCATGGCACAGCCCTGAGCCGACCTTCCCTAAGGTCTGAGGAAAGGATTAGCCCTTTATCTTTGTTTATCTCTCTTATGAGCCAATAACTTCTTATTTTTTCTGTTATTTGTGACTGTGGAAAAGTTCAGCTTCTGCCAAACCCAGCACAGCAGTGCCAGTCTGGAGAGGGCAGTGATGAGAGGGAACCAAGCACGTGTGTGTGATCTGGATGGCATTTCTCTCTGAGTCCCTGCCAGCTCAGAAACGCTGGCATTTATTTATCCTCCTCATTCCCCAGCTCATTCAAAGACCAGCATCCTCCAGTCACACTATTTGAGGATGGTTTTCCCTTCCTGAATCAATGGGACAGCGATTCCCTCATCCCTTCCCACATTTCACATCACACATCTTGTGTGCAAGGCAGAACAACACAAGGCAGGGAGGGGAGATGGAAGAAATACAGAATTCTGAGGGAAATTCAGCACCCAGCTCCTTTAGGCCCTGATTAGATTGCTGCAGTGATGTTATTAATGCTAACAACATTAAATTATCCTGCTCAGGTTGTGCTCAGCCAGTTGGGCCCTAAAGGAACTGCAGGTGCACACAGGAAATGAAGAGGGGCTGGTGGCCAGAGCACTCCCAGGGGAGCTCCCAGGACAGGGGGTTTGCTCCCCACACACAGGGGGAGGCTCTCAGTGCACTGGGGAGGTGGGGCTCACCCAGGGCAGGGCCACCAGGCTGGGCTGGTGAGGAGAAAAGCCTGTCCCAGCCCTTGCAGCTGCGTTTTTGGGAGGAAAAGAGCAAAACCTGGCCCTGCAAAGGGAGGCTGAAGCCTGCCCAGCCCTTCCCCAGGCAGGCAAAGCACAGGCACTGCTAAATAAAACAGAATAAAACACCTGATTGCAGGGAGCACTGGGGAGCAGCTGCTGCTCACAGGCAGTCCCAGATCCCAGCTCAAGGTGGAATTAGCCAGGGATGTTTCCTGGGAATCATTTCAGCAGCATTTCCATAAAATGTGCATTTTCAGTTCAGGGGAAGAAAAGCCAAATCAAACAGGGAAACAAAGCAAATAAAAGCCTCCTCTCAAGTTGTTTCAAGAGCCTTTGCAGCTGYTTATTGGGGGCCATTATTGTCCATCATGTGAACAATTAGCTGGAGACACATTAAATCCCACATTTTACATCTGACATTACAGCCCTGCCRCCAGGCACAGCGATTTCCTCCAGAAATCAGTGTCCAGGGACATCTCAGYAGGGATTATTTCTGACCCACTCCATACATGAGGCCTGTCAGGAACCCTTCTGCTTTGCTCCAACGCTGGGAGCTCCAGGGGCTGCTCACCAGGGCCTGAATGAGCAGAGCTTTCAGCCCCCCTTTGTGGGATTTCTGTCTCCTCCCTGAAGCAAACAGGCACAACACGACACATCTGTCACCATTCCTGCTCTGCCACCCCTGGCACTGGGATGGCACCAAAATTTCACTTTGTAAAACACAGCTGGGTCATGTTTGGGATGCAGCTCTGAGCCAGCAGTTCCCATAGCTGTGTATACAGTTTATTGAAGGAGCTCCCTCGCACATTTGCTCAACAAAAAYGGAGCCAAGGCAGCAAGTTCTGGCTGCTGGTCATTGTTACAAGAGTCTTGGCACAACTGGAAGGTGCCAGCCCCTGCTCTGCCACTGAAACCTGGGGCAGGTGAAGCCCCAGAGCTGCAACCCTGCCCTGRGTCAAGCACTCACTCAACACACTACCTGGGGCAGGCACTGAGCACTCCCAGGGACCCCCAACACCTCCCACTGCAGACAGACAGGAAGAACTGGGAAGGGAGACCCCAGAAATGGCTCAGCACAGAGCCTGGGGGTGCCCTGGCTCTCCAGACACAAACCCCTCTGCAGACCACTCCTCCCAGACAGAAATCACTCTCATCTTWCCAGGGAAAAGCCAGAGGTGTCTGGGATCCAGAGGCATGAATCAAAACATTATTTTGCTGATTCTCCCTGTCCTGCAGAGCCCTGCCCTTGCCCACACAACCCAGGGAGCCTCAGTTCACAGACAAACTGAGGGTATTTGCCAGAGCAAGGACACAGAGCCAGGGTTTGCTGTCCCCTCCCTGGAGATGAGCACAGAGGGAGCAGCCTCTGTGCCAGGGGTGTCCCAGGGGAGGCTGGGCAGGAGCTGTGGGGTGGAACCAGGGGAGCAGGGATGGACACACGGGGCAGGAATCAGCTGAAGAGCCCTGTGGGTGTGACTGGGAGGCACTGAAATGCCCAGAGCCCCGTGCTGGGGAGGTTCCTGCACCCCACCCTGCCCTGGCAGCTGAGGAGCTGTGGTGCACAGCTGAGCTGCTCTGCTCTCCATAGCTGGGTGAACCTCTGCAAACACAACACAGCACATCTGTCACTGAGGAGCCTCTTCCCGCTCGCAGATATTAAATAAAGAATATTGCACCCTCAATAACACACAAACTGACATTGTTACTCCTGCCAAAAGCAACCCAACSTGTTCATTAGCCATAAAATATCCCAGCAAAGCATTTGCTCTTGAATATATTTGCTGACAAAACCACATTAGGCTCGCAGAGAGGCTTTACAGAGCGATGTGTAGGCGCAGAACCAGCACCTCTTTTGAAGACTGGGTGATTTATTTTTTACCTCCCATTTCTTACATAACTCACTCTCAGAGTGTGTCTGCCCGCAGGCTCATGGGCACGGACGGGAACAACACAAGGCACAGCACAATCTCAAGTCAAGTCTTCTGCTACATTATTTTTGGTTTTTTTGCCATTACAGCCTTGATGAGCTCCTCACGCTCCAGTTTCCTCCTGTCTTTAAGCACATGTGGGATCCATCTCAGGCTGCTTCCCCTCAGCCTGTGTGTCCCTCAAACACCTCCCCTGTGGCACCCTCAGCACTGCAGCAGGACCACTGCCCTGTCCCCCTCAGCCCTGTCCCCCTCAGCCCTGCAGCAGCACCACAGCCCTGTCCCCCTCAGCCCTGCAGCAGGATCACAGCCCTGTCCCCCTCAGCCCTGCAGCAGGACCACTGCCCTGTCCTGCCTGGGCACAGCTCATGGGGCTGGGTGGCCAGTGGCCTGAAAAATTCCCTCCCTCCTGGCTGCAGGTGCCTGCTGCCAGGTGAGCTGATGAATGAAAGGTGTCTGTGCTGGTCACACCTGACATGAGCAGGGAGAGACTGCAGCGTTCAATGAGGGAACAGAACATACAACACCCACACTGCAGGCACAGCACGGCCCTGGGGTCTGGGAGCAGTTTTAGGATGGGGTTACCTGTCAGGTGCTCCCTGGGCCACACAGGCTGAGCTCAGCAAGGCCCAGCCYTGGCCAGAGCTGTGCAAACAGGCTGCAGGCCCCTCTGCAGGACTGTGCACTGAGCAGCACTGAGGCTGGGAAATAACTCCCAGAGATGCACACCCTGAGAGTGGCACTGCCACCAGTGTCCCCCAGTGACTGCTGTGCCACCTGCAGGGACAGGGGCAGGCCAGCAGAGTGTCCCTAACAGTGCCAAACCCAGAAACTCCACCTGCCTTGAACACATCCTGCTCCAAGGGAAAAACCCAACAACAAACCCAAGGAAACAATGAACAGAAACCAATCGGAATATGCTATTTTAAAAAAGTACCATCTGCTGGCAGAATATTCCTGAGCAACAAACACCCCTGAAGAGGTGCTTGGATTCAATTCCAATTTGAATATTTTATCAAAAAWAAGGCAGGTACAGCCAGGTCTCTTGCCAGCAGGTCAGACAGTTAATTACTCTCCTCACCAGCTCACTATTCATAAAATTTCTTTCCAAATTCCCTAACAGAGATGTTTATGGCATGCAAATTGATGAGTCTGAGCCCAAAGAGACAGAGGAACCAGAGCAATGGGTCAGTTTTATCCCTCTCACAGCTCACAGCCCCCTGCCCCACGCTCTGGGAGGGAGCTGAAATGCCCAGGGTGCAGAGAGGGGCAGCACACGGTGTCTGCCATGGGCAGCCCAGGGCTCAGSCCCTGCAGCCACACAGGACATGTGCAGGACATGTGGACACTGCTCCAGTGCCCAGGGACACCGCTCTGAGCTGAACAGGGCTCTGACACGGCACACACACCAGGGCAGTGACAGACACGAGGTGCTGCACCCTCTGCAGACACCAACGGCCTCATTACAGCACTAATTACACAATCACACTGAACAAAAACCCCACACCAGCCTGCTCCTGGAGGATCTCCCTCCCCAGTGGCAAACAACCAGGTCCCTCCCATGGAAGCATCTCAGAGCTGAGGGTGAAGGTCCCGCATGGTCCTGCCCTGTGGGAGCTGTGCAGGGATGGCAGAGCTGACCCCACACACAGCTGGGGCAGGAGCCCTTCCCCAGGGAGAGCTGAGTGCAGCCAGCACCTSCAGCCCATCGGGCAGGACCCCAGCACTTCCAGCCCATCAGGCAGGACCCCAGCACCCCCTGTCACTGTCACTGAGCCCAGGGAGCAGCTCCACAGGCACAGCTCTCTGCAGSCTCAGCCAACACCTGGAAAAGGCAGGGGCAACCATTTCACAGGGATTGTTTCCTTCACTCGTTGATTTTGACAGTTCTGGGATGCTTACACAGGGAATGGGATGGGAAAACATAATAAACGTGGGGCCTGCTGAGTGAACTGTACCTGGACAAGGAGAAGCAATATCACCAGATTTCCCAGCAGAACCTCTGCTTCCTCTAGGAGCAATCCATTCCTTCCTCCTCCAGGCACATCAGTTCCTCCAGGAGAGATGTTTGTGTTTGTGCCAGGCACCTCCAAGCGTGAGAAGCTGCATTTTTAGGAGCCAGCCACGAATGGGAGCTGCTCACACTCCTGCAGTGCCTCTGATCCAGCAGCTCAGGGCTGCCCAGGGCCTCACAAAGAGCAGGGACAGCTCCCAGCTGGAGCCAGGGGCACAGCAGGGCACACAGGGGTTAATTCCCTGCCCAGGACCCAAAGGGAAGCACCAGGCATGGAGGCAGGACCTGTGTCCTTCAGCCATGCTCAGCCCTTCTGCTGCTGGAACGAGGTACAAAGGAAAAGCCCAGCCCAGCAAAAAGCTGGAATGACCCCTGGAAAAGCAAACCAGCCACAAACCAGCTGCCACTCATAACTCCTCACCCTCCCCAGGGCTCAGCGGCTCCTCCTCTCCAGCAGCACCTCTGAACACAGCAGAGCCCCAGCCCAGGCGGTTCTGCCCTCCCAGAGCTCCAGCCCTGGCTCAGGGAGCTGCCTCCAGCCTGGTTCTGCTCCCCAAACCCAGGGCACAGCTGTGTCTCTGCTCCCCAAACCCAGGGCACAGCTGTGTCTCTGCTCCCCA
>CADDXX010001295.1:0-16741 GCA_902810485.1 Alauda arvensis
AGGGATCTGTTCCCGTTAGAGAATTCCAGGATAGTTTGGGTTGGAAGGGACCTCAAATCCCACCCGTTCCACCCATTCCATGTGCAGGGACACCTCCCACTGTCCCAGGGTGTCCCCAATGTCCAACCTGGCCTTGGGCACTGCCAGGGATCCAGGGACAGCTGCTCTGGCAATTCCAGCCCAGCCAGGAATTCCTGCCCAAGATCCCATCCGTCCCTGCCCTCTGGCACTGGGAAGCCATTGCCTGTGTCCTGGAACTTCACGTGGTTTTGAGGGATCTCAAGAGAGTTCCAAGTGCTCTGTAGGTATTGGTGGGATGGGAATGGGATAGGATGGGGATGAGATCTATGGGATGGGATCTATGGGATTCATGGGATGGGATGGGGATATGGATTTGGGGAATAAGGGATGATGGATTTAGGGTTGGGCAGGACTGGAATAGAAATCTCCTTGAGGTCCCATCAGGGGTGGAGAGGGAGCTCCAAAGGTTTTTTAGGGAAGCTCCCATGGGGCCAGGAGGTGCAGAGAGGATCCTTTTGCTTCCTAAACTCCTTGGGATCACCTGGATCCAATCCCAGCCAAGGGTTTGAGTTTTGYCTCTTCATCCCGCAGGTTTTGACGGCGGAAAAATCAGATCCATTTCTATAAACATGAATTATTGATCATGACAAACGTTGAGACGAAAGGTCTTAATTGGAATTATCGAGTGCACGGCGCAATGAAATAAAACAATTCTGCTCAAGCAATTTTATTGAAGGCAGCAAAAAGAAACAATTATTAAATCGAGATTGATCGAACTCACCCACGCCAACACTCTTTAACCTTGAGGAGAATCCTTGGAGGGTGTCCCTTTCCCAAAGGAGGAATCCCCATGCATTCCAAGAGGAATCTGACAGGAGAACCTCCAGGAATCAGGGTTTTTACCTTTGGGGTCGCTGAGCCAGGCTGGTTCTGCCCTAATTCCACACCAAACCCAGCTCATGGTGCCCCTCTCATCCGAACACTGACTTCCCAAATTATCCAAGCTCCTGGACCACATCCCAGGGGATCCCTCCTGCTCCAGGCTCCTGATGCCCAATGAACAAAGTGGATGAGTTCTGAAGCCAAACCGAGCCGGCAGCAGCAGCTCCCGAGCTGAGATTTGCTCATTCCCACGGAAAATCCCATCGGTTCGGCCAAAGCCCCTCCTTTCCTTCCAGCAGGAATGATTTATCCCGGCTGGAAGTGGCCACTTTCACTGCCCTTAGAGCTCTTCCCAAGCAGCAGGAGCTCAATAAAACATTTGGGATGAGCTGATAGGGGATTATCCCTCGGGAGTCTCGCACTGGCTCAGGGAAACTGGTTCAAAAATTACCCCCGAAATTAAAGCGGCAGCACTTCCCACATTGGGAAACTCGGGAGGGATCAGGCACGGGCTGATGGATGAACAGGATATTTTAGGGAGAGATGGAATCCTTGGGAAAGATGGAATCCTTGGGAAAGACGTCTCCCCCCTGTCTGAGGGCATTCAGGGAATCTCAGCATTTTTTTAGGGATGTTTTGAGGTTGATTTCCATCTCTCCCACCTTGGAGGATTCAAGGCTCCCAATAAATGATGCACTTTTTTAACCGACACCRTTTTCAGGTGCATTTTTGAGTGCTTGAAATCCTTCTGAAGGAAAGAATTTGAGCAAATGAACCCCACTGTGCTCATCCTCAAAAAAATGTTCCCACTTAATGGCCGCGTGAAATAAATTCTGGGAAATGTTTCCAATTAATAAGTGATGTCCATGATCCCCTATCACCCTGCCACGGAGAATTTAGGAATATTTGGGCAATTTACTCCTATTCTTCCCAGTCTCCATTAGCATATTAAGCTGCAATTATCATCTGCTCGCATTTCAACCCTTCTGAAGTTTTTATCGTGGAGCATTGGAATTCTTTTCCATGATTCCTACAAAAAAAAAAGAAAGGAAAGATGATATTGGGTTTGAAGAGAGCTGAATCTGTGATTAGGGAACGAATATTTGAGAGTCTTGCGTGAGGCAACGGCAGCTTTAAATCAGAGGGATAGAATTCCTTTAAAAAAAGGAAAAGTTGGAAAATGATTCTCCTTCTGAGTGATGGGTCTTTGTTAATTAAAATAAAAGATTTCTTGATGTTAATTGGCGGAAATAATCAGTCTCGAGACAGAGCTGTGGGGAGAAAGAAGCTGTTCTTCCTCCAAAATTCTCAAGGGTTTGCTGAGAAATGTTGGAGACGTGGTCTGAACATGGAACCATGGAATGAAATCATCATGGAATGGTTTGGGTTGGGAAGGACCTTGGAGATCAGCGCATTCCACCCCATCCCGTGGGCAGGGACACTTTCCACTGTCCCAGCCCTGCCCAAGCTTGGATTAAACTGGGATATCTAAATTAATTCTTCCCCTTTCCAGCTCTTTTGGGTTCAAAGACTTCCAGGTTCGGAATTTGCAGCGATCCTTGCTGGAATTCGGAATTTGCAGCGATCCTTGCTGGAATTCTCCTTGGGAACTCTGCGAACTAAGGAAGCCTCTGGAAGGGGGGATTTTCCTCTTTTCGTTCAGGACAAGAGGAAACGGCCTCAGGTTGTGCCAGGGGAGGTTTGGAATGGATATTAGGGAAAAATTCCTTCATGGAAAGGGTTGTCCAGACCTGGAAAAGGCTGCCAGGGGCAGAGGGAATCCCCATCCCTGGAAATGGGGATGTGGCACTCGAGGACATGGTTCAGTGCTGGTGCTGAGTTAATGATAGGGCTCAGTCTTGGAGGTCTTTTTCAGCTTCAGCCATTCCATGATTCCATGATAAATCATTGGAAAAACTGAGGGAAATAAAYGTGACTCTCCTCTACTCCCAATTCCTGTTTTTCCAGGACAGCAGTGGGACAAGAACTGTCCTTTTCCCAAAAAAAAAATAAAGGCAATTTAAGCTGCAGAGGCCACACAGCACCGAGGAGCTTTCCCAGACCTTTTCCCAGAGAGAAGAGGGAATATCCTCCTCCTTGGCTGGAATATCCCAGCCAGGGACAGGAAAAAGGGATGAGAAGRACAAGGCTGAAGGATTCCAGAGGAGCTGCAATGTTCTATCCAAAGGGATTTGTGCTCGAATCAATTTCCTGGAAATCCTCCCCAAAAACACCATGGAGAGTGTTAATAAGTAATAATAATAATAATAATAATTGGAAAGGGGAAAAGTGAGGGAGCAAAGTGGGTTCTGCTTCTGTTTCAGGACGCATTGAGAAAAGATTGGAGGGGCAGCAAAGGGATTGAAGCACTCTGGGAATTTGTGGGAATTGAGGCTTGAAATTCAGCAAAACTGGAAAAATCTGTGGGATTTTAGGGTTTTCCTGGTTCGGTATCAGAAGAAAACTTAATGGAGATGGCTAAAAAAATCAAAGGGAGTGAGTTGGGGTAGGAAAGGGCTGGGAGAGAAACCTTGAGGGCCAAACTCTGCCAATATYTGAGATCAAAGCTGCAGCTGCTCTGGGAGCCCTGGAAAAAGGAATAGAAAAGGGTGGGAAGAGCAGGAAAATGGGAAAGGTTGAGGAAAGCAAAGCTCTGGTGGGAAGAGCAGCTGGAAAAACCTTGGTTCTCCCACAGGGTGCGAGGGGAGAGTTTCTCTCAACAGGATCCATCCCTGGTGTCCGAGCACAAGGAAATTCTGCGGGAATGAAAGGCAGGAAATGCTGAGAAGGAATAAAAAACTAAAAATCTCTTTTCTGCAGTTCATCCTCAGCCTGTGGAACCAAAATGCAATAGCCAGGATCAGCATTGCCCAGTGCTGGCTAATTAAAATAATTCCAATTTTCCTAATTAAAGGGTGAAAGGGAATCCCCTTTCATGGCATTGGAAGCAATCCCCACCTTTCAGGATTAGCTGGAAACTCATTGCCAGGMGCAGATTATTCCACCTCTTTGTGGTGTTTCACCCTCTTCCTGCTCCAGGGAGTTCCTCTCTCCTAAAACTTCTCCAAGGAACTGGGCTCTCTGTTCCAGTCTTGGAATTTCCCTGCTCCTGCCTGCAAATTATCCTTGGGATAATTGAGGTGGATCCCCAGTGGACGGRAATTATCCCTGGGCTGTGGGAATCTCTGCTGGAGACCCAGGATTTGCGTTTTGTCATGTTCTGGTGTTGGAGTCGTGTTGGGAATCTGCTCCCAGGGGCGTTTCCCAGGATTATTCAGTTCACAGGTGAGCAGGAGGATTTGGGAAATGCGAATTTAACGTGAATTCAATGTTAATTTAATGTGAATTTAATGCGAATTTAATTTGATTGTGCAGCTTGAGGAGCAAAGCAGGCAGGGAAGATCCAAGTGCAATCATAACTTGGTATCAACTTCTTGCTCATTAATTTATTAAATTATTTATTGATAAATTTTATCCCTGATATCCTCAAAACCTCACAATTCCAGATCATTTGTTACTATCCAGCAACTCTTTTAAAAAGAAGGAATATTTCTCCATGGAATCAAYTTTAGAGCCAATTTTTCTTCACCCTATTGTGGTGCTAACAAGGAGACAAATTATTCCTGCACAGTGCAAAGAGATGAAGAAATTACATATTATAAAAATTCATTTGAATACAAATTTGATTTTTTTTAGCTCACTTTGTTGAAAAAAAGTGGCTTTTAACATTTGTCCAAAGTGTTTGCACCTGGACCCAGATTTTAATTCCAAGGAAATTTGGAACTGGTGGTGGGACTGGGTCGGACTTTTTCTTTAAGGACTTTTTCAACCTTAATTGTTCTGTGACTCTCTGAATTACACCAGAAATAAGGAATTTAATCAATTTACTCTAATTATATCCTGGTGTTCCACCAATTTATATCCCTGCCCGGGATGGGGTCATCCGGATATTTAATCAYGGCAAATTTCCTGGAAAAAGGCTGAATCCAAAGCTTTGCCTTTCTGGAGAAGATTTTTCAGTGCRGGTCACGAAGAAAAGAAAGATTTTTCACCTCCATTTGAACTCCAGGTTTGGGTTTTTTCCCAATTATTTTAGGTTTTCAGGACGTGTGGATCAATAAAGTCCAAGACTTCTTTGTCCACAGCTTCCAAAGAATTTATCCTAGTGGGAAAAACTGAGGGGATGAAGGACAACAGGGAGATGTTGAACGAGCTACAGAGGGGAAGATGTTTAATTAATTTATAAGATGTAAATCTTCCCCTATGAAAATGTCCTTTATTTTTAATATTTTCTCTTTAATTCCCTTTTTTTTTGTCCTTTGAGAGGAAATGGTGACCCCAAGTTGCAAATTGTTGACAGGAAAAAGGGATGAAAATGGCACAGAAAATTTGGACTGTGCCAGGAAGTGCCACCATGAAAAAATGGGATGTGCAAAGATAATCCCRTGTTAATTAAATTAAGCAGAAATTRATATTTCCCAATATTAATTAAGGTCATCTCCTGCTGCCTGGAGCACATTTGGAGCCTTGGGAGTGAAGCAGGAGGAAAAGAAAAGGAGRGAAAACCAAGAGGACAAAACTTTTTTTCCAGGTTTTTCCATCCCCTTCCAGGTCCTTCCAAGCCAATGTCTCCATAATTCCCACACCAAGGSATGACAAGGTCTAGGAAAGACGGGAATCATAAAGAAACCAGGTCAATAAAGACCTTGAGTTTCTTACTTTATATTCCTCATGCACAGCTGGATCCATGGGAGGTTTTTTCCCGGTTCCTTTCCATTTGTAGCTCCATGAGTGGTTCAGACACTGCCTGTGGCAGGAATTGGAAAAGGAATTTTGTCTCCAGGCGAGCTGGGAATGGGCATCTCCTCCAGAAGGATCCTCAGGACGTCCTTTCCACAGGCTGCAAACCCCGGAGCTCTGGAAGGACATTCCCAAGTCCTTTCCCACTTTTCCTGCCTCCCAGACTCCACAAAATGAAGGAGGAAGAGCCAGGGGAGMGCTGGAACAGGTTTTTCTTGGAGGAGACGTCCCTCCCCATCGTCTGTTCCTGTGTCCCACATAAGCCAAGGTGACCCATCCTGTTTGGCATTCCAGAGGGAAAATYTGGGCCAAGTGAGTCGGAGTCCTTGCAAAGTCCTTGCAGGAGAAACGTTTGGAATTGTGTTTAAAGATTCTCCCCCTTTTCCCATTTTTTTTCCTTGCAATTTGTCCAATCCTTGCTTTTTAGGCAGAACCTGCATATTTTATATTATTGATTTTAGTTATATTAATGAATATAACCACCACAAATATTAAAAATGAAGCACTGGTTCCTAATTAATTCTTTCAGCAGCATAAAATCAGTCTGGCACGATTTGGCAGGATTTCTGACAGGAATTTATCCCATAATTGTGTGAGTTCTGCCTGGTATTCCCTGATGGAATTGAAATTGCTGMATGATTTGCTGTAAAAAAATTAAAATTCCTGCCTTTTCCATGGTCTAGTCCATCAAATTGTATGGGAAAGGAAAATGCCAGGAGCAGGGGCCAAAAATTCCCATCTGGACATCAACGATGCCTTGGTCAACTCTTGAGTGCTTGGCCAGGGTTTTCCAGATCAAAATATGGATGTCAGGGAAAAAAATTCCAGAGATTTGTTCTGGAAGAAACGGAACACGACAACTCAGAATGAAATAGGAAAGRCTCTTAAAATTATTTTAGGGATTGAGGTGTTTGTGGAGAAAATGGATTTGAGGAAGCTCAGGAGCTCCTGGTCCTTGAGGATGCAGCAGTTGTGGATACTTGGAGCTGGATTTCCGGTACATCCATAAAATATATTTAAAGAAAATATTCTGGATCCTGCTGGGGGTTGCAGTTGGAAGGGTTTGTGTCCCAGAACATTCCAGGATGCACCAGAACCCCATGGATGCCCTCCACGCACCAGTGCTTTTCCAAGGGGAACGCGCATCCCGTTGTCTCTGGGATCCRTCGGAGCGGCAGATGGAGAGCGGAGCCCTGGAGGAAGGAGCTCATCCAGGAAATTCCTGTTTCCCTCAGTGCTATCCCAGAAGAATCTCAGATTTTGGATGCTTCTCTGACCTAATCTATCCCACCTTGGATGGTCCTTGTGGGTCCCTTCCACTTTCCAGGATGTTCTGTGGAGGTTTTACCAATGAGGAGTTGATTATTTCAGGGAGCAGCAAATTCCTGGTGAAGTCCATGAAAAATTTACTGGATGATTTTTTATTTTTTTTTATTCACTGTTGGTATCTCACCCAGGGATTAAGGAATCCTGGAAAGATTTGGGATGGAAGGGGATTTAAATCCCATCCCATCCCACCCCTGCCATGGCAGGGACACCTCCCACTATCCCAGGGTGTCCCCAGTGTCCAACCTGGCCTTGGGCACTGCCAGGGATCCAGGGGCAGCCACAGCTGCTCTGGCAATTCCAGCCCAGACAGGAATTCCCAATTCCCAAGATCCCACCCAAATCTCCCCTTTTCCAATGTGAAGCCATTCCCTGTGTCCTGTCCCTCCATCCCTTGTCCCCAGYCCCTCTCCAGCTCTCCTGGAGCCCCTTCAGGCCCTGCCAGGGGCTCTGAGCTTCCCTGGAGCCTTCTCCTCTCCAGGGGAACATTCCAAGTTTTCCTCCCTCTTTCTTGTCTGCCCCTTTACACCCAAGGGATTTTTTCATAATATTATTGAAGGATTCCTGGGAGGTGAGGATTTTTTAGGTGGATCAAATCCAGAGCCACCAACACCTCAGTTTTTTTCCAGGATAAAAGGAGCCTGTTGGAGTTGGCTCCAGGTTCAGATACAATCAGTTTTCAACGATTTCCCTGTCAAAGTCTTTTCATTTTCCTGGATAATTCCCTGTCAGGAGGAGCAGGGAGCAGCCTCCAGGAGAAAAGCAGAGCTTTGATGAGAACCTTCCTGTTCAATGTTGGTTTTATCTGAAATGGATCCTGCCTGGGACAGGGACTTTGGGAAAACACACGCTGGGATTTGCCAGATTGCAGAATCCCCGTGGAGAAACTCCCAGAAAAATTTCCCAGGAATCACCAAAATCATTATTTGTTCAAGGTTTTAAATCTTATTTTCTGTGAGAAATCAGGGAAAAGTAAATTTTGGGACTCACCAAGGGACAATTTTACTTAGTGGTGGCAGTGACGGAATTCCCGAGTCCAAGGAGCTGTGCCCTATCCTTGATAAGCAGCATCCCAACCCTCTGGATAACTGATGGATGTGTCACGGGATCAGAAGGAAAGAGAGCTGCCAAAGTCTGCTTTTAGGAAAAAAACGGCCCAATTAAGAATTTTCTTTGCATCTTAATTTTATTTTTCTTTTTTGCAGCGACAGCACGAAATCCAGCTGCAAAATTCCAATCTAAAGGAATCTCAGTGTTGGAATTTCAGCTGATCCCATCTCATGGTGTTTTCCATGCCCACACCTCAAGGAATGAGGGGATTTTAATCAATAAAAGATGGGCTGAGCACCAATATTTGGGAATCTCAATCCCAGGGCTCAGCTTTGCTGGGGGATGGGGCCGAGCGTTCCCAGCCTTGTGCAAAGGTTCACTCCTGGYCTCCAATTAGGGAAGATTGGCAGCTGGAATTAGACCAAAAAACAGCATTTTTTTTTTTCTCCACGAATTTAGCGAACGCTGGAATTGAAAGCTGTGACTCAGCCCCCAGGTCCCTTAATTTGGATAACAAATTTGGAGAACAGAAACTCCAGRGTGGCTTTTAAAGAATTTTAAAGGGTTCTTTGCTTCCAATTTTCTATTCTCCAATTTTCCCCTTAAATAAAACTTGGATGTTTGAAGCAGAGTTGAAATTAAATCCTAAGTCTGTATTAAATAGATTCAATTAATTAAAAAATAATACAATTAATTCTAAATGAAACCCCTTTTATTTTGGAATAAACCCAGAAATCCATGGAATTTTCAAAGGTGTGGCTGAGGGCCAGTGACTGAACTTTGTCACTTCCTTATTTTCCTGTTTCAGTTGTGCTCAGTGTGGCACAAATTCCTCCTCCTGGTTGTTTTTTCCCTCTGAGCAGAGCAAACCCAATTTTGCTCCTTTAGGCCGAGCTCGTTTTGACTCCAAGCATTTTTTAATAGTGAAAATAATAGGAATTACAGATTTTGCTTCCCATCCTTGAGGGGAAGGGAGCATCCAGGGTTTGTAGAGGTTTGGGTTGAGAGGAATGACAAAAATCGGGGGTTCTGCAAAAAATTCCAGAGTTTATTGGTAAATTACAAATTAGGAGTGGGAATTGGTGTTGGATTGAGCCCATGGATGAGCCTATGGAAGCTTGGATGAGGGGTGGGATGAAAGGGAAGAAAGGGAGGGAGAATGGGATAAAGGGAGATCTCCAACACCAATCCAGCTGATGGGATGTGCAGGGTCCTGGGGCTCCTGCTGGGATTTGGGGGCACCTTTTTAGGGATGAGTTTTCCACATCCTGGAGGAAAAATTCGTTCTTGGCTCAGTCCGTTCTTCCAGACCTTCCTGGGGATGGGTTGGAGGCTCTGGGATTGTCCTGACCTCCCTCCAGTCCATGGGCACTTCCCAGCCTCGTTCCTGCCCCAGGGCCAGACCAGGGATGGCATTCCCAGAAAATTCCCACCTCCACATGGCCCCTTCTCCAGACACACCCTGTTTTTTCCCACTGAGTATTCCCAGCAATCCTCGGATGGCTCCATCCGGCTGCAGGTGTTTGGGACACACATCCCAACACACAGGGACAGAACCCCTGGGATTCTGGGATCCTACACCCAAATAAGTGCTCATTTGGAGTCTGATGAGGGCTCTGGAATTACCTTTCCAGGTAATTTCAATGGAATTCATGGGAATGGTTTGGTCCTTTTCAGCTCTCCCCCACCTTCAGAACACACCTGATGCTGCTGCTGCAAAAAAAATTCCTTGGAAGTTCAGGAAAAGGAGGTTCCCTCTAKTTCCACGTTGTCTGGATTTTCATCTGGGCTTTATTTGTAATTTTTTAAAAAGGAATTAAAAAAAAAACATTCCAAGGCTTTCCAGCCCTATTTCAAGGCTTTCTGCTTCCCGGGTTYCTTATTTTTCCGAAACACAAAAGAACAAGGAGGACTCGGGCTGGGTTTCAAAGCTTTTTYGCTGAAAACCATTTGCATTGGCATCAAATTCAATTCACTGAGCCGAGCTCAAAACCTCCTCAAATCAACTCCTCTCCTGTCTGCAGTGTCCTAATTAATAAAGCTGCCGCCTATTAAAAGAAATCCATTTATTTGAAGGGAGAGAATTACAGTCTTGGCATATTTTCCCCTCAGAATCAATTTGCATTCGCTGGTCCTYGGGATAAAGCAACTTGTACTTTTAAAGCTCTGGCAGGAGACAACTTCCAGTGGAAAATTCTTTCGGAAACATTTTACTCTGACAGCTTTATTAGGCCCTGAATGGAGACTCGAGGCTGGGTTTAAAGTATTTGATGGGTTTTAAGCTGCTGCGTGAGCAGAGGCTGCTGAGAGCAATTCCACAAGTCAGCCCAGATATCCAGGAGTTTACAGATTTACTGGAAGTTACTTCTGCCTTCTCTCCATTTTAGATCTTTTCCACCTGTGGGAAGCTTCTGCTGCTTCAGGGGGGGACAAAGAATTCGGGAATTGGAAGTTGGGAGGTGAAACGTGGAGCGGGGAAAAGCTTCAAACCCAACATTCAAATGTTCCTGGTTCGTCCTCATTTTCCTGTGGTGATCCATGGTTTATTCACATGCCAAAAAGTGATTTAGGAAATTCTCCTGGTCCCTGTGCTGGTGGTAGTGGCTGGAATACCAAGGAATCATGGAATGGTTTGGGTTGGAAGGGATCTTAAATCCCATCCCATTCCACCCATTCCACGGCAGGAACCTCTATGATGATTCCAGGTTGCTCCAAGCTCCCACCAACCTGGCCTTGGACACTTCCAGGGATCCAKGGGCAGCCACAGCTTCTCTGGAAAACCTGTGCCACTCTCCCAGCCAGKAATTTCTCCCAAATATCTGATCTACAYCTCCCCTCCTTCAGTCAGGGGTGGTTCCCCTTGCCCTGTCCTGCCAAATCCTTGTGAAAATTCCTTCTCCACATCATATCCAGCAGATGGAAAATGGAGGGAGAGCCCAATGTCCCTTGTGGCTCTGCACAAGTCCCTGCCAGGAGGGCACAGCCGGGGGGGATTTGGGCTCTGGGACAGGAACAGGGACAGGAGGAGAGGGAACGGCCTCAGGCTGGGCCAGGGCAGGCTCAGGGTGGGCAGCAGCAGGAATTTGCCCATGGAAAGGGAGCTCAGGCCTTGGCAGTGCCCAGGGAGGTTTGCAGTGCCCATCCCTGGAGGTGTCCCAGGAATTGCTGGAGGTGGCACTCGGAGCTCTGGGCACAGGTGGGCATTGGGCACAGCTGGGATTTGGTGATCCTGGAGGGATTTTCCAGCCTCCATGATTCCATCATTCTTTTTTATTTGAATGGTTTCTCTCCCTTTCCACCCCAAAATCGGTTTTTTGGACCTTTCCCATTTTTCCTGGGCACAGGGAGCCAGAGCTGCTCCCACATTTTAGGAATAATCCCCTTCTCCTTTTCCCTGCTGTCCCCTGCAATCAACGCAGCTCAACATCAACCCCTGGATGAGCAACCACGACTTTTTTTAATGCCTGCAACAAAAATTCTGTCACTTCCACCCCAAGCCCCTCATTCACCACATTTGTAAGCTGAGAAAAGAAYGAAATCAGATTTGTCTGACACGGCYTATTTTCCACGGAATGCTGTTGACTGGGATTAATGATATCCTTATCTTTTAATCCTCATTGATTTCCATATCAGCTTCCTCGTTATTTCGCCTGGSACTGAGGGCAGATTAAGCAGCCTGGGAGTTACTTGGATCATCACAGCAGCTCTTTTTTTTAGTTTTTAAGGTTAAAAATTATGACTTTTCTGGTCTTCTGGAGCAGATGATTTTTATTTTTATTTTTATTTTTATTTTTATTTTTATTTTTATTTTTATTTTTATTTTTATTTTTATTTTTATTTTTATTTTTATTTTTATTTTNTCATTCACCACATTTGTAAGCTGAGAAAAGAATGAAATCAGATTTGTCTGACACGGCCTATTTTCCACGGAATGCTGTTGACTGGGATTAATGATATCCTTATCTTTTAATCCTCATTGATTTCCATATCAGCTTCCTCGTTATTTCGCCTGGGACTGAGGGCAGATTAAGCAGCCTGGGAGTTACTTGGATCATCAGAGCAGCTCTTTTTTTAGTTTTTAAGGTTAAAAATTCTAACTTTTCTGATCTTCTGGGGCATTTTTTTTAATTATTATCTTTTTTTTAATCACACTTATTAAGACTTAAAAGCAATGGGGAGAGATTTTATGGATTTTTTTTTTCAGGTTTCTTGACTGAAATTTTTCTGGATTTGCCTACATTTCCCCTATTTTTTTCTCTTTAAAAAAATGAGGCTTTTTGATCTGAAAGATATTCCATCCATGCCGTGGGATATGAGAAACCTGGGATGATGGGAGTTGTCCCTGCCCRTGGCAGGGRTTGGAATGAGAGGAGCTTTGGATCCCTTCCATTCCCTGATTCTGTAAATATTTAACATTTCCAAAGCTGTCTTGGGATGTTCTCACCCCACACAAAGTGTCTGTAACCCCTGGGGGATGCATTCCTTTATCCCGCTGCCCATTCCAGGAATTTCCCTGCCTTTTTTGCTGTGGAATTGGGAACAGCGGCAGAGGAGGAGCGCGGAGAGGTGGGAGTGAGGTGCTGGAAAAGCGTGATCCTCTTCCCACATTCCCGCTGGCAATTCCCTGCCTTCCCTTCCCYATAATCCAACTGCACCAGCCATAAAAAGCGGGATTTTGCGAGTGGGTGAGGAAACCTCGCTGGGATGATTTAATAAACACTCATTATTGATAATTACACGCTATTAGTGGCTAATTTTAGGGCTTTGCCTCCCTGCATTCAGCGGGCTCCAACGCTGACAACTTTCTCCTTGATGYAAGCGGGTCATTCCCCATCCCGTTCCCGCTCTGTAATTACAGGAGGAGAACTAAAATAGAAACACATTTCATAAAAGCTCCCATTTTCCCCCTTTCATTCCCTGGAATTTTTTTTTTCGCGTGGGTTGTCTGCGTGTCACCCGGCCCCGGCGGCGGCGACCCGCTGGTGGRGTTGAAAGTTCGTTAGTTCCGCTAGATTAGGCCGTGCTAATTAACAGAGATGAAACGTCCTTTTAAGCCACCCAGAAGTGGCAGCCTGCTGAAGAGCATTTTCTGGTTGTTTGTTGAAGCGGTGACGGCGGGATTGTGTCTGTGCCATCAGACACAAAGGTCGCTTGACGGCGTTTCCCGCTTAATTACAGCTGGATTATTCCGTTGATTAAGATGTGGGCTGTGCACGGAGCTAAGAGACATCCAGGRATCCCGGGAAGGCCGGAGAGGGATGGGAAAGAGATGGTTTTGTAGGTTAATTCCACTCCTTCCTGCTCTTGGTGTGAATTCCAGCACTTCCCAATCCCTGGAAGTGTCCAAAGACAGGTTGGATGGGGCTTGGAGCAAGCTGGGATAGAGAAAGGTGTCCCTGCCCTTGGAATGAGGTGGGATTGGATGGGATTAAAGCTCCCATCTAAATGTCTAAAGGTCAGTGATGCCCTAAACAAAGCAAAAACACAGGCAGGATACCAAAATCATGGAATTATTAAGGTTGGAAACGACCTCTAAAATCACCGATGTTGTTGGTTTGGAAAGGCTTCTCTTTTTTTTTAAAGGATCAGGGATTTAAGGGAAGAGGACAAAAATGGAATTYTCTCCTCTTTTCACTCAAGGTTTTGGGAATTCCGTGGCAGAAAGGAGCTGTGGGATCCTTGTTTGCCCGTGATCCATGTGCTGTGCCCCTGGCTCTCCAGGAGCCCGTCTGGAGACTCCAGGCTGGGAGGGACACGGGAYGACTCCGGCAGATGGCAAGAAAGGAATTTCATCCCATTTATTCCCTTCCCTGCACACAGAGCCTTTTTTGGGATGAAAGGACTTTGGTCCCCTGGCAAAGCAGGATAAATAAACACTGAGGAGTTCCTAAAATCCTGGAAAATCAGAGGGATGAAGATATTCCTTGTCCCTCCACAAACCCCAGATCCTGTCAGCGTAAAGATAAAGGACAGGCAGATTTGAGGATTGCAAATCCCCTTGGAAAAATCCAAAGGCACCATGTGGTCACAGTGCCTCGTGCAGGGCAAGCCAGCCGTGAAAACACGGGACACATTCCAGGAGGGAAAGGCACGGGGCCACAGAAACGAGAGGAAAAACGCCAAGGGTGCCAAGGAAAAGCTCCTCTTCCAGCCTTGGCAGCCACATCCCTGCTGGAAAAACCACTCTGGTTTTGAGGGTGGGAGATGTGGCAGTACAAAGCTGTCCTGCCCAAAAGATTGCTTCCTCTCCTGGAATGTGGGGACACGTTGGAAAACACCTTGGAAGAGCAGAGGTTTAAAGTTTTTATGGGAAGCCTCTGGAGTTTCAGGCAGATCTCTCTGTTGTCGTGTCCCTGCCATAAAACCAAGTGTCGAAAGGAGAAATCCTATTCAATTTCACAGTCCCAGTGAAATCCATATTTATGGATCTGGGGCTGGGGATGTTGAAATGCATAAAAAAGGGAAGATTTACGGGGTTTGCTGCGCTGGCCTTTCCTTACAGACACTCATTAAAGGTTGTTCCCTCCCAGGGCGTGATTCTCCTGTCATTCCTCAAATCTCCCRTTCCTTCTGGTCCAAAGCCCAGAATTTATGGGCTCTATCCCCCTCCAAACCCAAAAACCCTCCAGCTCTCCGGGCTTTTATTCCCATGGATTTATGGGCATTGGCACCCAGGAGCTGCAGGGCGGATCAAAGGCTCCTGATCCTGCAGGGCTGGGTCTGCCCCTTCCTTTCAGTCACAGGTCCTGTGCCCTCTCCCAAGGTGAAGGAATTCTGCATCCAGGACAATCCACAGCTCCCTGCTCCTTGCTCCTTTCCCAAGTTTGTACCTCAATAACTCAGCTCTGACCCCATTTGGGGTCTTGCCACAAATCCAGGCTGGGAAGAGAAYGGAGGGGGAGAAACTCTGGGAAGGGCTTGGGGGTGCTGGTGAGTGAGAGGGAKATTCCAGAGGGGCCACGGAGCTGCTCCAAGGGCTGGAGCCAGGCTGGGAATGCTGGGAGAAGGCTCCAGGGAGAGCTCAGAGCCCCTGGCAGGGCCTGAAGGGGCTCCAGGAGAGCTGGAGAGGGACTGGGGACAAGGGATGGAGGGACAGGACACAGGGAATGGCTTCAGATTGAAAAGGGGAGACTTGGGTGGGATACTGGGGAGGAATTCCTGTCTGGGAGGATGGGGAGGGGCTGGGCTGGAATTGCCAGAGCAGCTGTGGCTGCCCCTGGATCCCTGGCAGTGCCCAAGGCCAGGTTGGACACTGGGGACACCCTGGGACAGTGGAAGGTGTCCCTGCCATGGCAGGAGCAGCTGTGGCTGCCCCTCAGGCTGCCCCTGTGGCATTCCCAGGATTTGGAAGTGCCTGCTGTTTCCCTCTGCTCCCACAGACCCATAACGGATCTGTCTTGTCTCACTCGGTGTTTCCGTGTCCTCCAGRGCTGGATGACAGAATTCCTTCTTGTTTTACTCAGCCCTGTGATGAATAAAGGATCACATTTGATGAGTACACGACACCTCCGGAGCCGCATTTCCTTTCATTCCCTTCGTTCCTTCGGATGCTTTTCCTTTGATTTCCACAGCCAATGAATTAATGATGARTCCCAGCTCTGCCAGGCTGAGATTGGGGCTGTGACTGATTCCTAACCAGGAATTCTGCTCCCACCCCCTCCCTGGGTCAACCCAGGGGTGTTCCCAAAGCTTTTCCTACACTTCCATGGGCAGATTTTATTTTCCAAGATGGAAGCGTGTCTTGGAACAACTGGAATTTTATTTTCTAAGGTGAACCAAGTGGTGGCTGGGTAGACAGTGAAAAAGCACATCCTGGATTTCACCATCGGAATGAACAGTTTGGAAGGGGAAGAGATCCCTTCCCCTTTCCCTTCCACAGGAAAAGAAGCCGGAAGTGGGAAGGAGGAAAAACCTCCTTCATGTATTGGAGAAAAATCACACAATGTTAGGTTTGGGGAAAAAAAAGCCCATTATGGAATGGTTTGGGATGGAAGGGAGGTTAAATCCCATCCTGTTCCCTCCCCTGCCATGGCAGGGACACCTCCCACTGTCCCAGGGTGTCCCCAATGTCCAACCTGGCCTTGGGCACTGCCAGGGATCCAGGGGCAGCCACAGCTGCTCTGGCAATTCCCTTCCAGGGCCTCCCCACCCTCATGGCCAAGAATTCCTTCTTAAAACAATCAAATTTAAAAAAAACATTCCTAAAAATAGTAAAATCAGGCTCAAAAACAAGCTTTAAAAATTCCCAGGCCCAGCAGAAAAACAACCCAATTATTTATTCCAAGCTGTCCTCTAGGATCTGGAAGCTGCTGTGGGAATTCTGGACATTTGGGGCTGCATTCCCTTCATGGAATGGGGGTGACAGCTCCTCACATCCCAGCAGCAGCAGGATTTGTATTCAGGCAGGAAGTTTGGCAGATCCATTAACTTGGAAGCTCCTTGCGAGGATGATCCAGTATTTACTCTGGAATGACTGAAAAGGCTCCAAGTGGAACTCTAATCCATTAAATACCTCTTGAGTGATGCTGTTATAAATCCCAATGATCCCTGACGTGCCAGGCCGCAAATGAAGAYTTCCAGGGAGGAGAAAATTGGTGTTGGGATGCAGTGGATTTGGCTGGGACAGGGGAATTGCTGGGATTTTCATGGAAGAGGTTTCTGA
>CADDXX010001296.1:9885-21767 GCA_902810485.1 Alauda arvensis
GCCACCAGCGGCGCCCACTGCGCGCAGTGAGTCAGGCGCTCAAACTCATCCAGAGCCGCCTCCGTCCACGTGTCCCCTGCGGGGACAGAGCGACAGCGGGGTGACACCGGCCTGACACCGGCAGGGGACAGAGCGACAGCGGGGTGACAGCGGTGGGACAGTGGTGGGACACCGTGTGACACCGTGTGACACCGGCAGGGGGGGTGGCACTGCAGGGGACAGGGCTGTGTGCCACATCCAGGGACGGGACAGGGCTGTGTGCCAGCCCCCAGGAGGGGACAGGGCCATGTCCCATTGTGTGCCATGTCCCAGGAGGGGACAGGGCTGTGCCACCCCCCAGGAGGGGACAGGGGCCCTGTGCCACACTCTGGGAGAGGACAGGGCTGTATCCTATCATGTCCCACCCCCCAGCAGGGGACAGCCCCTGTGCCACCCCCAGGACCCTGTGCCACCCCCGAGGAGGGGACAGCCCCTGTGCCACCCCCCAGGACAGGACAGACCCCTGTGCCACCCCCTCTCACCGTTGGGGACAATGCCAGCCAGGCTGCACTCGATGGCCTGGAAGGGCAGGCTCAGGAAGTCGCTCCTGCAAGGACAGGGGTGAGGGCAGTGCCAGGGGACAGGGACATCAGCCAGGGAATGTCACCCACCCCCCCTGCCACACCTGAGGGCCCGCAGAGCCTCGGGGGGGGCCTCGCCGTTGTCCCCAAAGTCCACGTAGTACAGGTCCAGGTGGCCGTTGTCCAGTGTCCCCAGCACCCGCGCCCGGTACCACTCGCCATCGTCCAGGTACGGGGCTGCCACGATGTCACCAGCGTGCACCGAAGGGGGTGGCACCTGGGGACACGGGGACAGTGAGAGGGACACGGGAGGGACACGAGGGGACAGTGCTGGGACAGCAGGGGACATGGGATGGGGGTAATGGACACAAGGGGACAGTGCTGGGACACAGGGACACTCAGGGGGACACAGGAGGGACACAGGGGACAGTGCTGGGACATGAGGGGACATGGGGACAGTCAGGGGGACACAGGAAGGACACAGGGGACAGTGCTGGGATAGCAGGGGACATGGGGACAGTCAGGGGGACACAGGAGGGACACGAGGGGACAGTGCTGGGACAGCAGGGGACACGGGGACAGTCAGGGGGACACAGGAGGGACATGAGGGGACATGGGACAGGGGTCAGGGACACGAGGGGACAGTGCTGAGACAGGAGGGGACACAGGGTGGGGACAAGGGACATGGTGGGGGACAGTGCTGGGAACACAGGGATACAGAGGATCACAGAGGTGACACCAGGTGACACACAGGTGACACAGGGGACTCACGGGGGGGCTGTTCTGGTAGAAGTGCCCCATCTCGGCTGTCAGCTTGTCCAAGGGGACACAGAGGGTGACACAGAGGTGACATCAGGGCACACAGAGGATCACAGAGGTGACACCAGGGCACACAGAGGTGACACAGAGGTGACACACAGGTGACACAGAGGTGACACAGGGGACTCACGGGGGGGCTGTTCTGGTAGAAGTGCCCCATCTCGGCTGTCAGCTTGTCCAAGGGGACACAGAGGTGACACAGAGGTGACACCAGGGCACACAGGTGACACACAGGTGACACAGAGGTGACACAGGGACTCACAGCAGGGCTGTTCTGGTAGAAGTGCCCCATCTCGGCTGTCAGCTTGTCCAGCTGCAGGCTGCGCGTGCCCAGCAGCTGGATCCAGAAGTGCCCGGGGTTCTCGGCTGCTGACACGTAAACGTCCAGGTGCTCGTCAGCAGGGAAGCTGAAATCCGGGCTGGGCACTGGAATTGGGGAGGAACGGCATGGGGGGACCCCCAAACACACCCAAATCCACCCCAAATCCACCCAAAACCCACCCCAAATCCATCCTGAAATACTCCTGAAATCTCACCACGACAGCCACGGCATGGGGGAACCCCCAAACACATCCAAATCCACCCCAAATCCACCCTGAAATCCTCCTGAAATCCCACCACGACAGCCATGGCATGGGGGAACCCCCAAATTCATCCAAATCCACCCCAAACTCATCCAAATCCACCCCAAATCCACCCTGAAATCCTCCTGAAATCCCACCATGACAGCCATGGCATGGGGGAACCCCCAAATCCACCCAAAATCCACTCCAAATCCCACTGGGACAGCCACGGCATGGGAGAACCCCCAAATCCACCCAAAATTCCCCCAAAATCCCACTGGCACAGTCACAGGATGGAGGGATTCCCATAAAACCCCATCGGGAAAGGCGCGGGGAGGGAGGGAATCCCCAAAAATCCTACAGCGAGAACCACAGAATGAAGAGAATCCCCCAAAATCCCAGCACGGGAAGGATGGAGGGAACTCCCCAAAAACCCCTCCCCACACCCCTCACATGCCAGGGAACCCATCCCCACCCTCAATTCCCCACGGGAACGGCACCGGCGCCGCGCTCACCCTCAAACTTGGGCACGGGCGGCTCCGCCGGCTCCTGGCTCGCCTCCCCCGGCTCCGGGCCCGTCTCCATCCCCTCTCTCCCCTCCGTTGATCCCGGCCCTGCAGCGCTGTCCGGGCCGGCCGCCGGTGCCCAATCCGCATCCCAGCTCTCCTGCCATCCCCCGGGGCTCCCGGGAGCACCGGGCAGCGGCTCCGGCGGCTCCCGGCGGCTGCCCAGGGGCTGCTTCCGCGGGCACCGCGCGGCCGCCGCCGCCGCCAGCTCCCGGCGCAGCGCCTTGTCCTCGGACAGCTTCTGCAGGATCAGCTTCTGCGGGCGGCAGGGCCGTGAGGAGGGTGAGAGGCGAGGAAAACACCTCTAAAGGTGCCCCCAGCCCCGCTCCCAGCCCCGCTCACCTTGGCCGTGTCCACCTCGGAGCGCGTCCCCAGCAGGCGGATGATGCGCAGCGGGGCCAGGCYGGCCTCGGCGCCCTGCGAGCACTCCACGCGAGCCCCCGAGCTCCGGCAGATGGCACGGACCGTCTCCCCGCCGCGGCCTGCGGGGTTAGGGAGCGTCCCGGAGGGAGCCCGGGGGAATGAGGGATGGGGGAGAGCCGGGAGAGCGTTTGGGGAGGATTTGGGAGCGTCCCGGAGGGATCCCGGGGCAGGGAGGGACGGGGGAAGCGTTTGGGGAGGGTTTGGGAATGTCCCGGAGGGATCCCGGGGCAGGGAGGGACGGGGGAAGCGTTTGGGGAGGGTTTGGGAATGTCCCGGAGGGATCTCGGGGCAGGGAGGGACGGGGGAGAGCCGGGAGAGCGTTTGGGGAGGGGTTGGGAATGTCCCGGAGGGATCCCGGGGAAAGGAGGGACGGGGGAAGCGTTTGGGGAGGGTTTGGGAATGTCCCGGAGGGATCTCGGGGCAGGGAGGGACGGGAGAGAGCCAGGAGAGCGTTTGGAGAGGGGTTGGGAACATCCCGGAGGGATCCCGGGGGATGGAGGCATGAGGGAGAGCCGGGAGAGCGTTTGGGGAGGGAGAACAAGGAAAATGGGGAAAGGGGAGGGTCTCGGGGTGGGAAGGGAGGCTGGGGGATGCAGGGAAAGGGGTCCGGGATGTTGGGAAGGGGAAGTGAAAGGAATTTGGGATGTTGGAAAAGGGGTCCGGGATGTTGGGAAGGGGATAGGAAAGAAATCTGGGATGTTGGGGAAAGAGTGGGAAAGGAGTCTGGGATGTTGGAAAAGGGATCAGGGATGTCGGGAAAGGGGTGGAAGAGTGCCAGGATGGGGAGGGGGTTAAGAGTGGAAAGGCCCCCCTGGGACGAACAGGAAAAGGAACAGGGAGAAAGGGGTGGAAGGGGCCCAGGGATTGGGGTGGGAGACACCCAGGGTTAGAGGGAAAAGGGGTGGAAGGGCCCCTGAGACTGGGGAGAAAGGGTGGAAGGGTGAAAAGGGGTTCCCTTGGGATTTGGGGTTTCCCCAGAAGACAGAATCATCCCCCCCAGATTTTGGGGTGCCCCCGGGGTGCCCCATTACCGATGATCCTGCCCACGGCGTGCTGGGGCACCCGCAGCTGCTCGGTACCCTGGGATTGGGGGTTCCCCCGGGAACTGGGATTCCCTTGGGATTTGGGGTGTCCCAGGGAATTGGGGTGTCCCTGGGGATACAGAACCTCTCCCCCCAGATTTTGGGGTGCCCGTACCGATGATCCTGCCTACGGCGTGCTGTGGCACCCGCAGCTGCTCAGGACACTGGGATTGGGGGTTCTCCTGGGATTTGGGGTTCCCTTGGGATTGGGGGTTCCCCTGGGTCTATGGAAAGTTCCCCCCCGATTTTGGGGTGCCCGTACCGATGATCCTGCCCACGGCGTGCTGGGGCACCCGCAGCAGCTCGGTACCCTGGGAATTGGGGTTCCCCTGGGATTTGGGGTTCCCTTGGGATTGGGGGTGTCCCAGGGTCTATGGAAGGTTCCTCCCGGATTTTGGGGTGCCCGTACCGATGATCCTGCCCACGGCGTGCTGGGGCACCCGCAGCAGCTCGGCCACGGGCGCGCTGTCGGCCACGATTCGCAGCACGGCCGCCCTGGCCCGGCACACCTGGCCCGGCGAGCCCGAGATCTGCACCAGCGACTGCCCGCCCTCCTCCTCCTCCTCCTCCTCCTCCACATCGATCTGCGCTCCCGTCTCCTGCCGCAGCTGCGGGCACACGGGCGGCTCCGGCACTCCCGGTGCTCCCTCCCGGTGTCCCCTCTCGGTGTCCCCTCCGGTGTCCCCTGCCGGTGTCCCCTCCCGGTGCTCCCTCCCGGTGTTCCCTCCCGGTGTCCTCTCCCGGTGTTCCCTCCCGGTGTCTCCTCCCGGTGTCTCCTCCCGGTGTTCCCTCCCGGTGTCCCCTCCCGGTGTCCCGGTGTCCCCTCCCGGTGTCCCCTCCCGGTGTCCCCTCCCGGTGCTCCCTGCCGGTGTCCCCTCCGGTGTCTCCTCCCGGTGTCCCGTCCCGGTGTGCCCTGCCGGTGTCCCCTCCCGGGGTCCCGACCCGGTGCTCCCTCCCGGTGTCCCCTGCCGGTGTCCCCGCCGGTGTCTCCTGCCGGTGTCCCCTCCCGGTGTCTCCTCCCGGTGCTCCCTCCCGGTGTCCCCTGCCGGTGTCCCCTCCGGTGTCCCCTCCCGGTGTCCCCTCCCGGTGTCCCCTCCCGCTGTCCCCTCCCGGTGTCCCGGTGTCCCCTCCCTGCCGCACGCACCTGTTTGATGGTGGCTCCCCGGCGGCCGATCAGCGATTTCAGCGCCGTGCGCGGCACCCTCACCGCCACCTCCAGCCCCTCCTCGGCCACCAGSGTCACCTGCGCCTCTGAGGGGACAGCGGCGACAGCCGCGAGTCCCCAGAGGGTCCCCAGAGGGTCCCTAAAGGCTCCCCAGAGGGTCCCTGAGGAGCTCACAAGGGAATTCCCAGTGGGAAAAGCGACTCCAAAAACCTCCCCCTCCCCAGGGTGTCCCCAGGATGTCCCCAAAGGGTCCCCAGGATGTCCCCAAAAGGTCTCCAGGGTGTCCCCAGAGTGTCCCCAAAGGGTCCCCAGAGGGTCTCAGAGGGTCTCAAAGGGACAGGGACCTCCCTGAGGAGATGACAAGGGAATTCCCAGTGGGAAAAGCGACTCCAAAAACCTCCCCCTCCCCAGGGTGTGCCCAGGATGTCCCCAAAGGGTCCCCAAAGGGTCCCCAGGGTGTCCCCAAAGGGTCCCCAGGGTGTCCCAAGAGCATCCCCAGAGGGTTTCAGAGGGTCACGAAGGGACAGGGACCTCCCTGAGGAGCTCACAAGGGAATTCCCTGTGAGAAAAGTGACTCCAAAACCTCCCCCTCCCCAGGGTGTCCCCAAAAGGTCCCCAGGGTGTCCCCAGGGTGTCGCCAAAGTGTCCCCAGAGGGTTTCAGAGGGTCTCAAAGGCACAGGGACCTCCCTGAGGAGCTCACAAGGGAGTTCCCGGTAGGAAAAGCGACCCCCGTCCCCACGGAGGGCCCCGCTCCCGGGGGTCCCGTTGGAGCTCAGGCTCCGGTACCGGGACCCGCACGCACCTCTGCTCTCCCGGTAGCGCCGGTAGAGGATGTAGAGCACGGTGGCGGCGGCCGGCACGCCCAGGAGCAGGGCGGTTTTCTGCAGGCCGCTCAGGCTGTGCACGGAGCCGCGTCCCGCCATGGCCGCCTGCGGACGGGGCTTACCGGGAGTTACCGGAGCTTTACCGGGAGCCCACCGGGAGCTCCCGCTGCGGCCGGGCCGTGCTGCACCGCTCACCCCGGGGTCTCCCCGGCCGTCTCCCCACACCCGCACCCTCACGAGGGGCTCGGCTCCGGGCCGCCCGTGCAGGCCCCGGGCCCGGTGCACCGGCAGCGGAGCCCCCGCAGCCCGCTCGGCCGCGCCCCCAGGGTGGTCCCACGGTACCTGCAGGTGCCGGGGCCGCCCCCCGGCTCCGCAGCGACCCTGGTTGGGCCCGGCCCGGCCCCGACAGGCCCCGGTTCGGGCCCGGCCCCGGTTCGGGCTCGATGCGGCCCCGGCGCCGCCACCGCCTCCCGCGCCGCCGCGCTGGCCCCGCCTCCTCCCGCTCTCCACCAATCACATTGCGGCTCCTCGCCTCTCAGCCAATCAGAGCGCAGCCCCGCACCGCCCCCACCCAATCACCGCCCGCGGAGCCGCGGCCAATCCCCGCGAGGCCTCCCACATGAGGGGGCGGGAAGTAACGGGAATAAAGCAGCCAGTCAGCGGCGAGTAGCGGAAGGATCAACCAATCAGAGAGCCGATAAGTGCGAATGCCCGCCTCCTGGTTTGAGTGACAGACACAAGAGCCTATAGCGGCTCGGAGCGCTGGGCGGGGCGGGGCTCTAACGCCGCCCCCGGTGTCCCCGCGTGTCCCCCGTGACGGAGCCCGCGGACACGCGGAACCAAAAACGCCTTTATTGCGCTCAAACCCAGGGGTGACAGGGACAGCGGGCACCCCGGGGTGACAGCGACATTTGACTGTGGCGGGTCCCCTCCAGGTGCCCCATTCCCGGCAGGTGCCTGGGTGGGAGCACCCCCAGGTGTCCCCAGGTGCAGGGGCGGTCCCGGTGTTCCGGTGATCCCGGCGGTCCCGGAGGTCCCGGCGGTCCCGGTGGTCCCGGTGGTCCCGGTGGTCCCGGCTGTCCCGGTGCTCCCGGTGGTCCCGGCAGTCCCGGCGGTCCCGGTGGTCCCGGTGATCCCGGTGATCCCGGAGATCGCGGTGGTCCCGGTGGTCCCGGAGGTCCCGGTGATGCCGGTGGTCCCGGACTCAGCGGGTTCAGAGGTGGTCCCGGTGGTCCCGGCGGTTCCGGTGATCCCGGTGATCCCGATGATCCCGGAGGTCCCGGCCGTGCCCGGTTGGCTCTCAGCGGGTCCCCGCGGGGCCATCGGCGGGCTCGGGGGCGAAGAGCTCCCGGTAGAGCGGGGGGAAGGCGGCCGTGATCCCGCCGGGGTGGAGGCGGCGGAAAACCTGCACCTGCTCCAGGTGCTGCGAGCAGAGAGCGCGGAGCCGGCCCGGGGCGGGCAGCTGCGGGGACACGGCTGTCACCGCGGGGACACGGCTGTCACCGCGGGGACACGCGTGGGGACACGGCTGTCACACCGGGGACACGGCTGTCACACCGCGGGCACGCGTGGGGACACGGCTGTCACACCGGGGACACGGCTGTCACACCGCGGGCACGCGTGGGGACACGGCTGTCACACCGCGGGCACGCGTGGGGACACGGCTGTCACACCGAGGACACGGCTGTCACCCACGGCCCCTCACCCTGAACTCCCCCAATGTCCCCATACCCTGTCCCCGCGATGTCCCCAAACCCCCGCCCTGAGCCCCCCCAGGAACCGCCACCCTTCTCCCCGACCCCCTTCCCCTCTACTCCCCCCGTGTCCCCTCCATGTCCCCGTGGTGTCCCCTCCCGGTGTCCCCTCCCCGGTGTCCCCCCCGGTGTCCCCGCGTGTCCCCACCCTGGCCAGGAGCCCCTCGCGGCGGGTCCGGCGCAGCAGGAGCCGGAAGGCGACATCCAAATGTCCCTGGAGCCGGGCCACGCGCGGCCGGTCCTGCAGCCACGGCCGGCCTGGGGACACGGACAGGGAGTGGGGACAGGGACACGGGTGTGGGGACACGGACTGGGGGTGGGGACAGGGACAGGGGCGTGGGGACACGGACAGGGGCGTGGGGACAGGGACAGGGGCGTGGGGACACGGACACGGGGTGTGGGGACACGGACACGGGCGTGGGGACACGGACAGGGAGTGGGGACAGGGACAGGGAGTGGGGACAGGGACAGGGACGTGGGGACACGGACAGAGGGGAGGGGACACGGACAGGGCCAGGGACAGGCACCGTCTGTGAAAGGGAGCGCGACAGGCGACACAGAACGGGGACACCCTGGGGACACCCCGGGGACACCCTGGGGACACCTTGGGGACATCCCGGGGACACCCTGGGGACACCCCGGGGACACCCCTGGGGACACCCTGGGGACACCTTGAGGACATCCCGCCGCCCCTCCCGCTCCCTGCAGAGCCCGTGGGGAGCGACACCGGGGACACGGGGCGGGGACACGGGGCGGGACACCTCGGGGACACCTCGGGGACACTCTGGGGACACCTCGGGGACACCCTGGGGACACCCTGGGGACACGCACCGGCGTTGACGAGCAGCAGCGCGCTGAGCAGCGCCAGCTCGCTCTCGGAGCAGCGCAGCGCGCTCAGGCTCCGAGCCAAGTCGAACACGGAGGCGACGAGCTCGGGGCACCCTGGGGACAGCTCCGTGTCACCGCCTGTCCCCGCGGTGTCCCCGAGTGTCCCCACGCTGTCCCAGCCCTACCCAGCGAGCGGAAGAGCTCGGGCCCGGCCAGTTTGCCCTCGAACAGGACGGAGCCGCTGGCGGGGTCGAAGGAGCGGCACATCCGGACCAGGACAACCTCCATGGCACCTGTCACCCCCCCGGGGCCGCGACAGCGCTGCTGGCACCGGCGACAGCGACAGCGGACACAGGGGGGCACCCCCGCGGTGGTGGCCCGGGCCGGGGTCACCTCGGCAGGGAGGAGGGAGGGGATTTTGGGGATTGTCACCTCCCCGTGGGGACACACGGGACTGTCACCTCGGCAGGGAGGACAGAGGGGATTTCGGGGACTGTCACCTCCCCGTGGGACTCCGGGGACTGTCACAAGGGGACAAGGGTGGTCCTAGGGCTGGGGACAGGGGTGGCGCTGGGGCTGGGGAAAAGGGGACAAAGTGCCCCTAGGGCTGGGGACAATGGGATGGGGTGTCACTGGGGCTGGTGACAGTGACACGGGGTGTCCCGGGGGCAGTGACAGTGACACGGGATGGCCCTGGGGATGGTGACAGTGACACGGGGTGTCCCTGGGGATGGTGACAGTGACACGGGGTGTGCCTGGGGATGGTGATAATGGGACGGAGTGGCCCTGGGGAGGTGACAGTGACACAGGATGGTCCCGGGGGAGGTGACAGTGACATGGGGTGTCCCGGGGAGGTGACAGTGACAGGGACACGGTGGCCGCGTACCCGCCTTGAGCAGCACGATCTGGTCGTGCTGGCTGAGCTCGCGGAAGCCGCGCAGGCGTTTGGCGAACTCCACCACGCGCTCGATGGCCTCGGTGACACGGCGGGCACAGCGCTGCCACATCTGTGCCATGGGCTGCGGGGCGGGGGTCACCGCTGGGACACCCTGACAGTGCTGGGGACACCGCTGGGGACAGCCTGACACCGCTGGGGACACCCTGACAGTGCTGGGGACACCGCTGGGGACAGCCCTGGGGACAGCCCTGACACCGCTGGGGACAGCCCTGACACCGCTGGGGACAGCCCTGGGACAGCCCTCCCACCCCTGGGGACACCCTGCCATTGCTGGGGACAGCCCTGGGACAGCCCTGTCACCCTTGGGGACACCCTGCCACCCCTGTGCCACCCCTGGGGACAGCCCTGTCACCCCTGGGACAGCCCTGCCACCGCTGGGGACACCCTGCCACCCCTGGGTACAGCCCTGGGACAGCCCTACCACCCCTGGGACAGCCCTGCCACCGCTGAGGACAGCCCCGTCACCCCTGGGGACACCCCTGGGGACACTCTGTCACCGCTGGGGACACCCTGTCACCCCTGGGACAGCCGTGTCCCCTGCCGCACCTGGCTCTGGAAGGCGCCGATCTCCTCGCGGCTGAAGGTGGCCCAGCGGTGGCCCTGCAGCTCCTCGGCACGGGGGTGACAGGTGGCACGGTGCGACAGCAGGACACTCTGCGTCAGCAGCTCTGCGGGGACACACAGGGGTGGCACCGTGTGACAGCAGGACAATGTCCCTGCAGCTCTGCGGGGACATTCAGGGCTTGGGGACAGGCGTGGGGACAGCGAGGGTGGCCCGCGTGTGGCCCTGGTGGGCAAGGGGTCACCCGTGTGACACAGCCWGGTGCCACCACCGCCCGGCAGCCATCAGTGACCGAGCCGGTGTCACCCCCATGGGGCACCCACGGGTGACATCCCGAGGTGCCACCACCCACAGCTGCCAGCCCCGTGTGCCACCGTCCCCACCCCGAACAGGTGACACTGCCAGCCCCGAACAGGTGACACTGCCAGCCCCGCAGGTGGCACTGCCACCCCCGCAGGGGACAGTCCCCGCGCCACTCACCGATCTCCATCCCCGCAGGTGACTCCGGGACGCCGCCGGCACCGGGGTGAGGGGGTGGCCCTGTCCCCGCTGTCCCCGCTGTCCCCGCTGTCCCCGCCCTGTCGCCGTCCTGTCCCCTGCTGGGACAGCCCGCGGGGACAGCGGGGGACACGGGGGGACAGCGGGGCTCGGGTGGCCCCTGCGCCGCCCGCTGCTGCTCCCGCTTTGCCCCCTTTGCCCGCGTTTCCCGGTTTTCCAGCTGTTCCAGCTGTTCCCGTGTTTCCAGCTGTTCCAGCTGTTCCCGCCGTTCCAGCTGTTCCCGCCGTTCCAGCTGTTCCAGCTGTTGCCGCACCTCTGCCTGCAGCCGCTCGCGCTGTTTTTTGGACATGCGGCCGAACTTGACGGCTGCGGGGACAGGGAGGGGACAGCGGGCGGTGACACGGCCGGTGCCACACACGGAGCGGCGACACCGCCCCGGATCCTCCTCACGGACAGCCCGGCATGTCCCCAGAGTGTCCCCGGGTGTCCCCAGAGTGTCCCCAGAGTGTCCCCAGGTGTCCCCGGGTGTCCCCGGGGGAGGGCACGGGTGTCTCCGGCTTTGGGGGACAGCTGTGCCCAGATGCGGGGACACCAGGGGCGGGTCTGGCTGTCCCCAGGGGCACCGGGCGGTGTCCCCAGGGCCAGTCCCCGGTGTCCCCAGGCTCAGTGCTGGGTGTCCCGGTGGTGTCCCCGGGCTGGGTGTCCCCATGCTGGCTGTCCCCGCAATGTCCCCTTGGTGTCCCCGCTGTGTTCTCTCGGTGTCCCGGCGGTGTCCCCGGTGTCCCCGGCGTCCCGGTGTCCCTGTCCCGCCGGTGTCTCGGTGTCCCTGTCCCCGGTGTCCCCGGCTGTCCCTTCGGTGTCCCTGTCCCCGGTGTCCCCGGCTGTCCCTTCGGTGTCCCTGTCCCCGCTGTGTCCCCTCGGTGTCCCCGCTGTCCCGGTGTCCCAGTGTCCCGGTGTCCCTGTCTCCGCTGTCCCCGCTATGTCCCCGCTGTTCCCGCTGTCCCCTCGGTGTCCCTGTCCCTGCTGTCCTGCTGTCCCGGTGTCCCCGCTGTCCCCGGTGTCTCGGTGTCCGTTTCCCCGCTGTCCCCGCTGTCCCCTCGCTGTCCCGCTGTCCCCTCGGTGTCCCCGTGTGTCCCTCACCCTGGCGGGACATGCCGAGGCGCAGGCACTTCTGCAGGCGGCAGTGCTGGCAGCGCGTGCGGGACGCGCGGTCGATGTCGCAGCGCTGCCCGCGGCTGCACGCGAGGCTCGGGGCGCGGCGCTCGCTGCGCCGGAAGAA
>CADDXX010001298.1:7439-52550 GCA_902810485.1 Alauda arvensis
CAGTGGCCCTTCCTTCCCACCAGGGGCTTCCCTCATTTGCAGATTTAGTTAAAGAGGTTCTGTCAAGTTGGTTAGGCTTATAATGTGACTGATCTATACAGCTGCATAGTCCAGCAGGAAATGYCCAGAATGCACCCCTAGGGCTCTGTCTGTCTCTCTAAACTAAAGCCCATCCTTCAAAAAGCAGAGAATTTTTTCAAGTAGCGTTTTATAGCCCTGGGTGTGAGTCAGGATGTGATGGATGCACACAGGCTGCTCCCTTGTGCTCTGAGTGCAAGCATTAGCCAGTATTTACACATGTATGATAGGCAGGCTAATGCTTGCCTTTCTTATAAAGTACAGAGAAATGCTGAGACTTGAATGGGACAATCTGAAAAGTAATCCTGCAAATGTGTGCAGGAGGCACAACAGACAGAAATTTCATTACTGAGTGGGTTTTCATGCAAGCTTGGTTCAGGCTGGGGTGAGGGGGGGAGAGGTTCAGGAGCTGTGTCACTTGAGTGGGTTTTTCACTGAGTGTGCTGGCCACAGCTGGGGCAGCAGGCAGGGAGCTGCTGGTTAATGCTGGCAAGAGAAGGGGCCGCATGGCCACCTCCTCTTCTGCAAAAGTTCATACTTAATATGCCTCTGTATGCCCAGTTGCTTAAAAATATTAAAAGAATAAAAATTCCAAGGAGTTATGCATACAGAAATTAAGAAATCATGGGACTAAAGGTGCCTGCCCAAGCTTAGCTCAACCTTTTTTGGAAGTCTGTTGCAATGTTAACTTTGTTAATTTAATGGTGAATTTTTTTTTCTTCATTCAGTGCACAAAAAAAGGGTGCTTAGGRACTTGATCAGGGTGAGGCTCTTAAGGAGGTAGAGATGCTTGGGTCTCCCTCCTTACAGATGGTGGAAGGTGGACAACAGATTTCAGTCTTCCAGGTCAGGCAGTTGAATGCTGTTGAAAAGGTGAAAGCAGGTGTGGGCAAGCAAGGAAGCACTGCACCAGTAAAACCAGGAGTTTACCTGGTGGTTTGGGCAAGGATTGACAACTTTGTTGTTATCTGAGTTTCTGATATAAGTGGTTTGAGCTTCCTCCATTGTGCTCGTAGGGGTTTCTCTCTTGCTTATTCTGTGCATCACAACCAGTACAAAGAATTGTTTTTTCAATCAATAGCCAGTATTGCCCCTAAATCTGAGCAACCCCTTACAATTTTAAATCATGAGCTGTTTTAAATCATGAGCAATTTAGAGTTTGTAATTCWTCAGGGCACTCTCTGCCAGCACTCTCCACATGACAAAATGGAAGGGTGATTGCTGGTGGTTCTCTGAGCACATTGTGGAAAAGGGGGCTTCCTGGGAAGGCAGGAGTTCATGGACACACACTGCCTTTGGTAACAGTCAGTYAACAATGTCATTCTCCTGTGGTGGTGAAGATAATCACATCCACTGGAATCCGCCACGCAAGAAGTGCCATGCAGCCAAATACATGAGAGGCAGTACTGGCTGCCAACAGCACATCCTCCTGCCACTGTGTCGAATCTTCCTGCCACTCTTCAGGCCACCTTCATGTCACCCCCCTGTCCTAAGGGTTTGTTTATTTTGCGTCTTTTACATTGATCTGCGAGGCCTGATAATTTCTCTAAGAAACACTCGTGCATCACAGAGTTTCAGACTCAAGTTTGCTACAAATCCATGTGATGTCATGAGTTATCCTAACCCTGAGCAATCCAGGAGCAGAGCATGTTGTTTTCCTGGCAGCGTGTCAGCAGATTAGCTCAGAATGACCAGAAAAAATATTTAATAACATAACAGTGGCCAATGTGCAGTTGTGGRCATTCCTCTTTTAGTCTATAAATCAAACAAATGACTTATCAGCCATCCTAGACTTAGGTTCTTTTTTATTTTTTAACATATAGCTAGCATGTACATACAGAAAAGCTTCTAAGAAGCTTAGCATTGCTCTGATGATTTGTATGAAGTAATGGCTGTAGGACATCTGTGTTATCATATGACAATGTGACAAACTTGAAAGAATCTTTCCCCACAATGAAAGGGCATMCTTCATACACCTTATTTCATAAAGGWTGTGAATGCTGTTACAAGAGAGAGAAGCTTACTTGCTACAGGCAATATGGTGAGTCACAGAAAAGAAATAAAACAAGCCCCTGCACTCTCCCTTACTKTAGAGGTGTTGCAATGGATAGGGTATTGTCATAGAGGGTGACATGTCACAGCTATTCCCATAGAATAGCTGTAGTTTGAGATATGCTCCAGCAAGTGTTCTTCTCTCAACTGTAAGAATCCTGGCCCATGCAGTTCCTGAAAAGTRTAGGTGTTTCACTGTAAATTTTAACATTTCACTGCAAGTGGGAACATCTCACACTCGCAACTGGTTTGTGTGTGGGACTTTGTCTTCTCTGACATGCACCAGAAACCTTCACCTAGATCAATAGCAGTTACAGCTGAGAGACTCAGTAGTATCTTATGATTTCTGTCAGATGTGATATTAGAAACTCAGAAGGTCATACAAAGCAGAACTAATCCTTAACATCAGGACTCCTGGGCTCACATAATGGAATTGGATGAAGGCYGTCCTTGCAATTGGTAACCTCATCCTGGTGTGTGCCTTCTCCTCTTTCCTACTCCAAAGTGCCCTTCTCACCCTCAGAGGGTGACCTGGCACAGCTGTTTACAAAAACTGGCAAGGTCAGACCTTTCTAAAACTGTTTCCTTTAGTACCAATTGCAGCAAAAAACCTTTTTTCTTTTCAGTTTAAAAACCATATCCAAGTGATTCAATATTTTGGACTTGAATGTAATTTCCTCTTCTGGGCCAAATGGCTTACCACATCATCAGCACGTTTGTTCTCTGTACAAGTGGTATTTTGAGATGGAAGCATATCTAAGGAACTGTTATCTATTAGAAGCTGAATCCCTTTTTTCCTGGCTTGTTCAACAGCCTACTTTTAGGGGATTTAAATTCCTCTTATCCTTATGTTCCTGTCACTGTTTGGAAAAAATATGTAGGAAATTATGAGTGACAGGTAAAAGTTAGCAAAAAACAGATCTCAAGGCCAGTGGCATCCTTGGAACTGGCTATTGATTACTCCATAAAGTCCTGCACTAATGCTAGGACAACCTCATAGTTTTGGTTCATGGACATTAAAATGAAATAATCAATGATGTAATCATTGGAGCACAATTCTCCCATGACTTCACCGTCTTCATTGACTCCTGATGAATTAGTACCATCTAATGATTCACTGGAAGCTCCCTTGCAGACTGACATGACATCTGTATTTTCTCTCCAGGTTTACTAGAATTTATTCTTTTAAACAGAATTATTCTGCTTTGCCCATATGTGCAGATGTACTTTCCTGGCTGATCTCAGTGGTGGCTTTTGTATGGAGACTGTAAGTCAGACAGAGTGAGTGTATCTCAGTACATAGCTCTGCCAATTTATTGTTCTTTAACAATAAGGGTGGTTCCTAAAGCACTTTTTTCCTGAATAAGTCTAATTATCAAAAAAGAAATCTGTCAGATTTGCCTATAAAAATTTCTCTCAAATGTCCTAATTACAGAAACACATCACTTAAGGGAATRATTGCAGATTTTAATAAGTGCAAAGAAGATTTATATATGCTGCTTTTTTTTTTTTTTTAATATTTGACTGGACAGACTGCCTTATACGAACATGAATGTTATAAATAAGCACCCTGTAGCCTGTCTGGAGAGAGCTGTTGTGAGTCTGTAAAAGGATTTTTTTATTCTTGAGGCAAAAAGAGATGAGGCATTCTGAAGTGAAAAGTTTTTTCTTGATTAATGTTTTATTTTCTTCTCTTTATTCTGGAAAATTTACTGTTTCACTGTATTGTATGTTTTTGAGTTTCTTTATGTCAGTGCAAATATCCTTTGACTGTAGCAGAGACKATGCAATGTGTTATCACATAAAACTTTCCATTTGTGTCTGCCTGTTACTTGAATTCGAATTGCACGTGTGACTGTATTCAACCATTTCTGTCTATGCTTTTTATTTGCAAAAAGGCTTATTCACACTTTTGAAACAATCTCCTGTATTTATTCTAAGCTGTACATCCATGCCTCTCTAAAGCAGAAGCAGTAATTTTTAAATGGGAAAAATTTTTCAAAAATCTATGAATTGCAATGTAAGAATGTCTAAGTTCAATATATGTTWGTGTAATCTTCATGCTATTGTTAGTTCCATTCACTTTTARTATTAATTGTAACATCCTTTCTCTYTTTTTTCTAAGATTACTGACCAACACTTAATGCTAAATCAAGTTTAGATTAAGGTGTTTTCTTCTAGCAAACATTTTAAGAAACATCACAGACTGAATCCTCTGTGTGACTAAGTTTGTGATTTGAAAATCAGTACAGACACTGATCATTCAAGGGGACAAAGACAAGGAGTCAAGAAGAAAAACAAGCAGTTCAAATGATTTTATTCTGAGATGGTGATGAAACCTGTGCAGGTTACTCCAAAGGTTACTTCTTAGGTGGTATGCTTGATATTGGTGTTGGTTCACAAAATAATATTGGCATATTGAAGAAGATATGAAAAACAGAAAGAAAGAATTCTGGAAAATATGCCTTAAAATGAGAGAYTAAATAAGYTTACTTTTTTTAGCCCATAAAAGGRTACATTAATGGGTAAATAAGTCATYATCAGTAGAAGTCTACAAAAGGCAGACGTATATCMTTTTGAGACCCTTTAATCTAGCCARYGGTGGTAYAGTAAAATGTGGCATCTGGAAACTGAGGTTAGAAAAATGATAATTTGAATAAAACATACAGCTTCCCAACCTTTAGTATAATTAATCAGCTTTTAAGAAGCTAAATTTGTAATGGATTGGAGACTTCAAATTAAGAATGAAAGTCTATTTTGAAGTTGCTTTCCTCACTAGTCCCAGGCTGCTGGGACTTCATGAAAGCCTTCTCTAGGTCATGGAAATGAGAATTTTTCACCCATTTCAGTAGAGGTTATTACATAAGTAGGGAAACAAATCTCTGAGTGAGGATGTGATTTGCATTACATCAGATTCAGTGGTAACAATCCTCCTGTGTTAACAACTCTCACAATAAACAGATTGATGGATACATATTTAATTTTGCCCAAGTACAAGTGTTTCCAGTTCCATTTACGTGACTGTTCAGATGTAACCCTTTGCATAGGCCATATTTTGGAAGAAAGCCCCAAYCATTTAGYGTAGCAGGGAATAAAGAATATTCCCACTTTTGAACTATTATTACAAATTTTCATCACATCTAAAGCACTCACCCGATTCTGARATGTGATGTGAGGAAAATAACTAATGAGGTTTTCAATGCTAYRGTGAAATTCTGTTTTGGCTGATGCACTGAACCATCTTTGATAGAAGTTTGTCATGGCACTGCATCACATGCAGATGCCATGTGTGGGTCTGATCTATCAGTGTTTMATCTCCAACCCCCCACCCAATCCAGTGCAAACTTATTTCTGTATTTACTGATGAGCACTTAATCCTATGAACTTCCTTCATGCTGAGTTGCTTTGGCTAATGTTATAGAGAAGGCCATAAGGAAGCAAGAATTTTGGACACAAAGGCTGGTTCTTCCATTTGATTGTTGCATAAGCAACTGCAAGAGATGTCCCCTGTGTGGTTTTGGTTCCCTCAGTGGCCATGCCATTTGTCCAAGATGCTTTTGATTCACAGAAGCTGAGAAAGAATGTATTCTCTATTTCCTCATCCTGCTCTCATGGTCATATACTATTGTGCAGACAGCATCTTAGTCTCTTCAAGGGCTTCTTAAAATACAGGAAACATCATTGTAACACAGCTTAAATGAAGTATGTAAAAAAAAAAGGATAATCTTATGTTCCCCCAATTCTATTTTATTTAGAGTTCAGTCTATGATGTTCATAAAGTAGTAGCATGTTCAACTGAAGGTGTCTTGTCAGAGAAGTTTGGGGGGTTTATTACTTTATTTTAAACCTGAGGAATATCAAGCATACAAGTTCTTGATTTTCATGCTTTCTAAAATTCCTTGCTGGAAATAKGCAGAGATGTGGATTTGATATAAAGATATATTGAAATTTTTCCCTTCAGCTGAAGAAAACCACTTCAACAAGGTGGCTGCGGACAAAATCGTAAAAATCATTTTTTATAGCCTAAGTAGAAACTACTTGTCCTTTCACCCTCTATGCCCAAGTATTTTAAGTGCTGCCTTTGCTTGGCAGCTGTCTTATGTCAAGCCCCRCAGCCACTTCATGGGACATGAGAGTCTACTGTCATCTCTTCCGCTGTGCCCCGCTGGCTGTAGGACAAGTAATTGACCCGTTACCCCTGGCTGGAAAGGCCCCTGAACAATGGGCTTACAGCTCCTCATTCTAGCACCAAGCTGTGACACTGGGAGAGTTACAGACACCTGTGTTGGACGAGCACTCCTGCTGTCCCTAAAGCCCTGCACAAATGGGGGCAAATCTGCTGCTACCACTGGTTTTAARCAGCATGTCAATTAGACTTGTTCCAAGCAGGGTTCAATGACATGGTGCGTAAATTGGCAGGAGCAGCTGGTGACATAGCTATCCCAGGTCTCCACCTCAGCAGTGRAGCAGGACAGATGTTTGCAAGCAGTAGTCCACCCCAGTATTCAGGGCACCATTTCTCTCCCTGGTTCCCCTACTGTCACTCTGTCAGCAGAAAAAGACTCATGGYAAATACACATAGTGCTGAAAATGARCTACTGGTCTGGTTTCTATGGGGTGTGAGGAAACCCCACTTTGAGCCCACACCCAGAAACATGGAAGCTAAAGATTTCTGTCCAGACAGAAGCTGTTGTCCCTCTCTTTTTRTGTCTTGTTCATAGCTTGTAATCACAGTCTGCAGGATATAATTTGTTTTCATTCGAACCTTTCTTCCTGCCTCAACAGGAAAGGGTCTGTTGAAGAGGCTTGTGTGCCTTTCTCAACTCAGCWCAAGGTGAACATCCTTCCCTATTGCCCTCACGAAGTGTTAATCCTTCCTACTGCTCTGTGCTGACTGATCTGTCAGCTGCTCCTGCTGTGCTGGTGGCCACCTCCAAATCACTCCTGCTGTGTTTCAGGATTTTTCTCAGAGGTGAATGAGTGACAAGCAGAGTCCTGATGCAACAGAGCCACAGCAAAGGTGGTGCAAGAGAAACTAACAGAGGAGGCTCTCTCTTGTGAGTTCTCTCCCTGAAGGAGTCCTCAAGGGTCAAACCTCAGCGCTTACTAAAGCCCATTTCCTTTTCTCCTCACTACTACCTGCTTAGAGCTGCCACCCCCTTAATTAGCAGGACCAATGAATGGATGCAAAAAGGTAAAAAAATGGCATGGCAGATCTCATAATTTCTCACAGGAGGATGCTCTTTGTAGTGAAGGAGGAGGAAACAAATCACCTGATTTTTATCACAGCAGGGAACAGTCTGATGGGGTCTGGGAAAAGGAAACCCAGGAAAGAAATTAAAAATAATTCACCTGGTGCTCCCTCATACTCTCATGGCAACCTTAACTGTTCTGTTTTACTGTGGGAACACGTTCAAAACCCTGATTCATCCCATAAAAGCCCAAGTGTCCCTCTGGGATGCCCAGCTCCAGAGCAGGCTGAATGCCTGTGGAGACCCATGATCCAAGGGGCTCTGACTGGTGTGGACTTTCATTGCACGGATATTTCCCATTTCAAGCAAATTGAAAACAGCTTTAATGGGCATTTCCTGGTACCTGCTTTCTCCCAGTTTTTCATCTCTCWTGTCTTTGCTGCAAACCCATGAATCCAAGTCAATCAGATTTCTCCATGAAACCTTTAATTTGTTCATTCTGTTGTCAGAAATATGCAAGGTCCCTTACTCTGCTGAAGCTGTGCCTGTCCTCAGCAGAGACATTTAGACAGACTCCAGCCCCTTTCCCCAGACTGCAGCATACCCAGTGCTTATGGAGCACACATTGCAGAAAAGYGTCCATTTTTTGAAGGGAACAAGAATACGTAAGTGCTTCCTTCTTTGTCCTTCCTTTTGTCTAACTACCCTCCAGATGTTTCAGATTCTGTGGTTCACACATAGCCAAGTAATGCTCTTGTTTTTGCACAGCAGGAAAGAAAGGGATTTTGAAAATGGACATGTAACAGTTCCTTAGGTCTGCTGCTTATCAAATATTTCCTGGCAACTCTCTGTAATSCCTGATCCCTCTTTCAGATTTTCTCTCTGAAACAATTGATGCCTTCTGTTTTACAATCAGATCCCCTTCCATTTGATAAACTTCAAACTGACCTTTAGTGGAAATATTTCACTTGGTAAAACCAGCTGTGGTGTGGCACCCTGCAAAAAACATCTAACCCTACAATCAAGCATGTGATAYAAATGAACTTCCTACTGCATTCACTATTAAATATCTTGTCCTCATCCAATTTCACATTTTTCCCRGTGGCATTTTTCACTGTGTATTTTTTTTCTTTATGAAAATGTCTTACAGGAAAGGCAGGATAACTACATTTCTTTTATTTTTCAGATGCCTACAGGGCCAGATTACCTACTAGYTATCTTAATTCCCTGTTGTTAACTTTCTTCAACTATAGCAGCTTTGTACWTGTGCAGTCTAAAGCTGAGACCTCGATGAACTGGAAAAGTTTGTACTTCTAAGCTGTGAACTTCACCTAGCTACCCATCAGATTTTGCAGATTTTATTTCTTTTGAAACTTTCCAAATGTTTGGTGATAGAACCATACACATGTTATGGTTTAGATCTTTRCAGTTTATGGGACATGGCTCAAAGTTTTGCTGTTTTCTTCCTCATTTTGCTTTCAGCCTGACAGCAAAGYATTAGCTGATTTTATGCGTGACACATGCCCGAGGACCATTGTGTGTCTTTACAATCCCAAGCAAGCTTGAGACCAGTAAAAGTGATAGATTCAGCATTACAGATTCTTAGAGTGGTTTGAGTTGAAAGGAACCTTAAAGATCATCTAGTCCAGCCCCCAAAGATCATTCCTCTTTAAAGTCTCAKGCACTGTCTAGCAGCAGCTCACAGACACACTTGATTTTTATATTTGAATCCCTCGGTTTTTTACCACTGAATGATATTGGGGGATGAGTGTTTTTCCAATTACCAAAATAGGATTTTATGTTTTCTCTGCTGGACATGAAATGCTGGCTTAGAATCCCGATCTCAGATGTTCTTGCAGAAGCCATGTATATTTTAGGCTTTCTTAAATCTCCAGTGTCTGCCTTTATCCAGCAACWCCAATGTCATTCTTTATCCTCTTAAAGCATTTGACTGGCATTATCTACACTTCTGGTATGTGTTTTGATTCAGCRTGATATTGTGCTGCAATATTTAGGTTTTAAATATCATAAGATACTGYAATATTTAGGTTTTATTCAGTCATGCCCACACAACACTCAAACACTCAGTATCGCCGTCTAGAATTAGAGTGCAATTATTATGTAAATAGTCCTTCTACAGGTCATGTTGGTGATTTTATTTTTTTGGTGTGTGGTTGGTTTTTTTTGGTTGTTGTTGGGATTATTTTGTTTTTGTTTGTGTTTTTTTGGGTTTTTTTGGTGGCACAATTCTTTGGAATAAAATAAAACACAAAGAGGATAGTCTATTCACATGTATAACATTGGGCAACAGTCCCATAAAACCTATTTTATCTGATATACAGAAAAAAAAGTAGCAAAATTTCTCTCCTGTTGTATTGGCAAATGAAATGGGCTTTTTTCCCCCCCTGCTCTTGTTTTGATAGTGTTTTTGAGTTTTAKCTGTGCTTCCGGGGAGAAAGACCATCCACTCTTTTATTTCTGAACAAAATTTTGTCTGTTTGACACCTGGGACATTTTTTTTTCCCAGGATGAAATTTCTCTCAAGAGAATAGTTAATTCTCAACTACTTTTTGTTCAGATATCACCCCTCTGGGACATTTACTTTCTCTGGAATAGCTTAGTGAGTAATTTCTGCAACTTTGAAAGAATTTTAGCAATTTTAACAGTGTCCCCATTTGATTTGATGGAGATAATAATTTTCACGGATAATTTCTGAAAGAAAAGCAAACTATTTTGCTTTTTGGGTATGTCATGCCTGCTGAATTACCTCTTTGCCTAGTCTCTGATTGCTACTGTTGTAGTGTTTGGCAGTCCATTTAGCTGCCAGAAGTCTATACAGTCATTAACRGTAGCAAAGTAGTTTGCACAGATTCCTGTGGGGTGAAAAAATAAAAACAGCAGCACACAGCACATTTCTTCTTTACTGCAGTACTCAGAAGGATACTGTGTGTTTCCTTTCCTTTTTTCCTTTTTCTTTCTGCATGAATTCCATGTTTGTACACTGACCACAGCTCTTCARTGTGTCTCTGGTACTTGTATTCTTATTTACTCACTGCATGGCATATGTGACCAGCTTGTTTCTGTTCCTGAGTTATGTGCTTCCAGCCCGACCCCTCGTTTTCTTTCAAGTGCTGTCTGCTGTGTGTGTACCTTAAATTTTTAGATGTTGTCATAACACAGTGACCTCTCCTGGAGAKCCACTGACATTCTGTCATTGCTGCTGCACTTCTGTGGAGACTTTTCCACTGTCACTGAAGACTGATTGTTCAGCCAGCACATGGAAACGCTGCATTAAATGTGATCCAAGTTTTGTTTAATCTCACTAGATCTTAATTTTAATAACCTATCAGTAATTTGTCTCACCTTGTTTAGTTGCTGCAATCCCCAGTTTGTTGTGTAGGTGAATACCTCARTATTCTCGAGTCCTTTCTCTAAAATGCACAGTAATTGTTGTTATGTGACATTTGGTAACTGTAAAGGTTAKAGTTAAACCAATTGCCTCCTTAACCGTGTTTAGGGCACTTAATCTGCTCCAGAGAATTCGGGGATTTTCTCAAGTTCTCCCAACACCTCTGGCTGGGTGTAAAAACACATTACACGTGAAGTCTGCTGCATCAGGCCCGCGTTGTCTCAGTTCCTTGCAAACTCCCTCCAGATGTTGGAGCGACCTCCTGCTTCATAAAACTAATCAGGATCCGCAGTGCAGCACGTTCCCCCTGCACAGGCTCCAACTGTTGCTTTTTGTGCTTGAGAGGCCGATCGCCTCCCTCTCCCCTGCCTCTGGTGTGCTGCCTGGCACAGGTAACAAATGCTTCGTCACTGACCCGTGCTGGTGTGAAGGCCCCTGGGTTCAATTAAACGGAGCAAAAGGCAGTAAATAAACCGCATGGGCCRGGGCATTAAATCACTCCGGGCGGGGAAGAATCAGATGCCGAGGAGGTTTGGGTTGGAGGTGGGCCACGTGCACTTGCACCCACACTGCAACTCAATACCCCTGCTGCAACTTAATGACAATTGCAATCAGGCAGGGTGATGTCCCCTTTCTTCCTTCTACTCCCGCTCTTTTTATGTTCACAGGGCTCTCCCCAATAAATTAAAGCCTTTCTCCCCTCRTCCCTGCTGCCCCCTCCCTCCTTTTCCTATTTTGTTTTACTGCCTTCATGCTGTTCTTTATTTCCAGCATTTTATTTCAAGGAGTGGGTTTGAAGTGCTCTCAGCCCATCTGCTGGTTTGGTTTAGAACAAGGACTGGAAYGAGACAACGGCTTTTGGAAGTCATGAACTATTTATAGCATATTTGTTCTTTCACGTTGGCACTAAACTTCGTTTATAGAATCACCTGCAGTAGAACCTGAGCCAGGGGACCACAGCTCACTTGATCTAAAATTTGCTTTATTTCTTGGGTTTCTTAACAGAGACCGCATGTGTGTGTCCAGTGTGGACTAAGGTGTGTTTGATGCTCACACACTTGTCAAAAGCACAAATGCATGAGTGCCTGTGTGTGTGTTCTTATGAAATATTCCTGKGGATCACACGTGTATGTAGCATAAGAACTGAGTTGTATGTGTGTGTTACCACTGTCTAAAAAAATAAAGGCTCCCAAGAGAAAACTTGAATGAAAAAATTTTCATTACAATTTCTCCGGTCTGTTTTCATTTTCTCCAAACCGTATTTTTGTCTTGAGTCTGCCCTTTAAARCACAATGCTCATTTTTGTTTTCCTTCTGCATTAAGTATTTTTTTTTCAAAACAAAACAACAATTTAAATGGAAACCCAAGCATATCTGTCATTTAAAATTGTTATTTTGACATAAAAGCGTTTCATTTATTTTTCTAGCCAAAAATTGACATTTTAATTTGAACCCAAACAAAATTTTTCATTTACTTTCAAAGTATCAATTACAAATGAAAATATTTTCATTGCTTCTCCTCCGAAAGTCAGGCTGTTTTGTCCTTCCAAAATTGCAGGCGTGCGGGTTTGCAGGGTTTGTGGGTGCATAATTGTGGTGGTGTGACTATTGTGCAGGATGCCTGTTGAGTATTTGCAGGTGTTACACATACATACTTTTGCACAATGTGCCCTCATCCGTAGAGTTTGTACATCTACGTTTGCACAGGGGTGGTAAGATATGCACACATATGCTGAGTCCATGCCAGGAATATCTACTTGTATTTATGTTTTTAGGTTTTCCTTGTGAATGTGCTTTTAATGTTCTTGGGCTTGTTGCAGTGCTGCCAACAGTGTTAAAAATAACAGAGCAAGACTGAGTAAGAAACTCAAAAGTTTTGAGAAACTGATAGATTTTGGTTTCTTTTGACCACTTTCCCCTTTTTTTCTTAGCCTGTCAGATTCATGTTTTCAATCTGATCTTCGCAACTTTGATGACAGAAAGCAACGTTTTCATTGTAAAAGTAGATTTCTGCAGTGATCAGTTTAAGAAGAGGCATGAAGAAGATAAGCAGGACCTGCATTAAATTTTGGGAGCTGGTAACAAGGATTTCTGTTTCTGTTTGCAGARTAAATAACTGGGTATGTGCTTGTAATAGCAATACCGTATACTCAAGCTTTGTGCTTGCATGCATCCATAGGTTAGCTAAATGCTCATGTGTTTTTGCCTCATGTTGATGTGTAAATGTGTAATTTTAGCCATCTTGAAGTTTAGTTTCTAGTCTAAATMAGAGATTTAAGTACTTCATAGTAAGTAGAGAGAACCTCTCAAAGCAAGGAAATCATCATCTCCTAAGACTCATCTTCTCTAATGGTGTGGGCATTTTGAACATGTATTTGGGCTGGCCATCTGATTTTTGGATATGCTGACTGTGTGTGTTCAGGATGTGTGCTTGCTTGTGATTTGTACTTATGTTGGAGTTTACGTGGCAGTTCTGTTTCTATGTGCAAAATGCACGTAGACACTTCTGCACTGTCTGTGTCTGTGAAAAGCAGCCAGCAGGAGTTTCTGCAGAGCACACTGTAAGTATGAAATACTTCACTCATCCTTCAGCCTGGAYCAGACAATTCTGCTGTGCTCTCCTTACCTAAAATATTTCAGAGCATACAGCATGAGGCTGAATTCCAGAGTTATAACTTAGCCTGATAACCTTTTCCCAGAGCTAAGCTCCCAGAAAGTCCCCATTTCACACAGTGCCCTACAGGACCCCGAAGGCACGAGCCAGCTGAGGAGAGGGGGCATTGAGCAACGTTCATTAGGCTACTGACCTGCAGTCCCTGCCAGGCAATTTACCATGATGAGGGAATGTGGAATCACAACAGCATTGATCCACATGGAAGAGCTTTCATTTAGGAAGCGGTGATCTGATATGTCTGCACTGAAGGATATGAAAACACCATTTCTGTTATTTTGTGTAAAAATGTCATTTTCTCTCTGACAAATGTTAACATTTCAGGTTTTAAGCTGGGATGAAATGAGGTGAGATGTCAGAATTTKCTATTGGATAAATATTCTGAATTTTGCTTAGTTTTGCATTTACAGGTAGTCTGTGTATTTGAGTAGGTGTATGTGGTGAACACAGTGAATGCTTTCTGTGAGCTGAATAAAAGGTATGAAAGTAGAATGTGTCTAGTTACAAACCTAAGYACTTTCCAGTTTGTAAATATTCATGTTAACATTTTAGGGATCAGATCCGAAGGAGGCGAGGTTGGGTGTAGGTCCYCTGGCTTCAGCTGCCTCTTGATTCCTGCCAGGAAGGATTGTGGCCTGGAAAACATGCTTACTATGAGAGATTAGAGGGGATCTGTTTGTTTCACTTGTAAAAGAGCTTAAGAAACAATTCAATCATGTTCTATAATTACTTACGTGAAGAGGAGATATCTGATATTACAGGGCTCTTTTGTCCAGCAGACAAAGGTGTAACAAGATTTGAGTGCCGAACCATTAAAATCTAATATAAGGTCCGGCTTTTTAATAAGGTTTTTTTAAGTGGATATATTTAGCTTTGGGATAGAGAAGGTAAATTCTACATCCCTTTAAAATAAGACTGAATGATTCCCTAAAAGATGTCATTCTGAGCTGTTGAGTCAGAAACCAAATTACTGGGGGAAGATTTGTGGTGGTTGCTGAGCCAGGGAGGACTGAAAGGATCAGGTCAAGATTATCAGACATAAAACCCCAGTAAGAGCCAAATGAGTCTTAACAATTGGTTAACARTTATCTGATCAAGATTATCTGTTGCATCAAAGGAAGGACTGGTTTTCTGTTGCATCACGTCAAGAGCTGCCCCTTGCCCCTCTGTGTGTGCATGCACACAGGGACATGTGCATCCCTGCTGATTATTCTGGGCTGTGACGTGTGCTGGGTGTTTGCTGCCCGCAGCCTGGGGCATATTTTTCGGGGTGCTCCCATACACAGCGTGTCAGTGACAGGGAGTGGAGCAGAGATTTATGCAGTGCCTCCAGGAATCCCCAGCGGGGCCCCTCTGGTGAACTTTGGCTCCCCGGCTTGCTGCCAAGCATTAACTACAATACTCACACTTGTTTTCAACAACAGCATGCAGGTTGTATTTCACCAATTGCTATTTTGGTTTGGGAGTTATGGCAGAAATGTCTCTGAGTTCTTGGCTGGTATAAGCAGAGCAGGAGATTTACTCTTATTGTGTAATGTCACCTTTCAGTCAGTGCTTGGGACGAAAATTATGGAGTGTCATTTGCTCTCTTTATTAAATTTCAAGGGCATGCACCTCTTGTGTGGGAGAAATATCTGGGGAGAAACTTGGCCTTATTCTGCCTAAAAGGGTAGCTTCATCTACTGAACACCTTTTAAAATATGAATTAGTYCTTTTTTTTCTTTTCTTTTTGTCAGTAAGTTTGGAACAGAGGCAGCAGCAGTTGCCATCTTCCAAACTGCTGCCTGTGATGATAGATGAGTTTGACCCTGGTAGCACAGAGAGATACTGGAATCAGCACAACACAGATGTTGCAATGCAGCCAAATTAAGCTTTAGTGGGAATGTGCAAGTTGGGTCTTAGTCAGAGTATCCTATGCCTGCCTGCTCGCTGAAAAGCAAGAGCGAAATATTAGCAGCTGACCTGGTGGGATATACACTTGCCCAAAATATTCTGTTACTGGCTGCAGATGAACCAGCATCTGATCTGCTGTGTGACTTTCCCCAGGATCTCACAGCTGTGGGGTGGRGAGGCAAAGGAGGTCCTCCAAAAGAAATATTGATTTCTTCAACCTTCATTTCCCAGTTCTCCATAAATCACGACACAGGAGATAAACAAGAGATATTATGATGGAAGGTCATGTTTATTTCTGGTTCAGTATACCACAGGAAACAAATCTGAACATTACACTGGGAAAAATATTCCTGGGAGCTTTGGGGATAAAATAGAAGCAGGTTGCTTAATAAATTATTAAGATGGAGATTGTAACTATGATTATTAAATGAATTTCCAGTCTCCACAGCTAGAAATATCAACTGAAGTTATTCCTCTAAACCAACACATCAATAAAACTGAACAAGGAAGTGTCTAGAGACTCCCAGCTATAGATGGCAAAAGCTGTCACTACAAGAAGGTCCTGTAAACACTTTCAGCCTAATAGCTGGAAACAGAAAAAAAAAAACAAACCAGGAAATAAGCAGAGTCTAGTGTAGATACAAGGAAAACAGTATGAGGAAAAGATAGAAATTTCTCAATAAGGGCTTCATGTTGCAGGATGATAAGCATAAAATATATTAAAGATGGCAAAAAAGTAAGGATCAAGGGATTAATRTTCTTTAGTTTATTTATTGTATCACACTCTATAATCTTGAGATTGTAATCAACATGTTCTTGATCATAACATGACAGGATAAACCAGAATTAAGAAGTTAAAGGAGACAAATATATTTTGCAGTCTTTCTTAGAAATAATGTTAATTTTTATCTAACTGAAGATAAAGAAGAAGCAATATAGAGCCTGAACTTTTCCCCAGTAGAAGACTCCARTGATGGGAATATCAGTCAGAACCTCCTGMTAGAATATAATTGAATTGCAACTGSAGGGCAGAGGGGATCTAAAAATTGCCTGAAAACAAATTCTTCCTTGTGACCAACAAGGGGGACAGACTGTAGACAAATATAGTTTCTGGAGGGTGCAAGTTAAAACTAGATTGGATTGCCAAGCACAAAACTCTCTTAGAGAGAGTGTAAATAAAAAAATACAAATGAGAATGTGCTAGCAGATATATATTCTTTTTTTTTTTTAATATGACCTGTCTGTGATGTGACTTTGCCACCCAGCATACATGAAAATAAAACTGAAGATTTAATTCTTATACACTCCTAACATTATTATGCACATTCCTCTTTTAAAAATACTTTCCTATTAAAGAAGTGAGTGTGTGTGGAGGGTAGATGTGTTTTCTGTTTGTACAATAAAAAAGTGTATCTGCTATAGGCAGCAGGAAGGACAATTTCCACTCATGCTGGAGAAAATCAGAGTAGCTTTGAATGTACCCTTTTTTTAGTTTGGTTTGGTTTTTTTASTGCAAAAACTTAYGCGTGGATTAAAGCCGTTATACAAACAGCAAAACTATTTCACATAAAAGTSCCCAAAACAAAATTGCTTCTCCTTCAGGTGAATGATAGACGAATGTTTTACAGTTTTTAATGTTTGCACACTTTCTTCTATTTCTTCCAAAGAAATTTTTTTTTGCTGCTATTAATTTAGAATGAAAGCAAACAACATCGAGAATGTCAATGCTTTTATTTCACTTTTTAGTTTCTAATTTTGATTCATATGACTTTTTAGGACTATGTAAAATTGGAAAAACTGGTTTAAGAAGGAAAATAATTGAAACTGAAACTGCTAACATGCAACTTCATCAGCTTTGAAAAAGAGCAGCTATGTTGTAGATTTTTTTTTTGTAAATTTTCCAGTGCTATGAAGAATTTGAAAAGAAAGGAATACTGAAGAAAAAATGCACATCAAGAAAAAAGAGAAAAGTTGAACAACATAAATATCAACAAYGTTTTAAATAGAATCCACTCTGTTGTAACTCATATTCCAAGGGTTTGAAATGTTTTGGTTTGAGACATTTGGTCAGACAGCAGGAAAAACAAATTGCTTTTAGAGAAAATTCTGCTTCTAAAAAAGAGTTATTTTTTGTGCAGCACCAATTTTCAATGGAATTTCTGACTGACAAGAATTTAGTGTCGTGTTTAAAATAGATAAGGCAAACCAGAAGATAATATATTATTCCAAAATTTGTGTTTTAAAACCAGTACCCACCTAGACTCCAGGAAGGGAATGGAATGTGTGAGGATTGGGTTTGATTACTCTAGTGCAGGGTTTTCCATGGGCTCACAGGACACCTCGGAGCACGCAGCGATCCGATGCGGTTTGACGCGACGGCGCTCTCGCCTTATCCACTCCTGGGGAGCCCGCTCCACTGTTTTCCTTCTTTCTCCACTTTCTTCTTTCTCACTCTCCTGCCAGGTTTTCCCTTTCAGTCTTCCTTCTTGTGAGGTGGGTATGAAAAAGCTTAGTGTACAGAAACTCACMTAATGATACTCTGAGGGCAAATTATGTCCTTGCTCCCTTAGGCAGCTCGAAGTTGCCTGGAAAATAGGAAAAAGTGCAGATTTAGGCTCTAACAGTAATTTTTATCGCTGTTATTTAGGAAATGGTTCTGGAGTCTCTACTTGGCAGCTCTCTTTTACATCCATCAGCAATGCAGCATAACCGKACCATCAGTACTAAGCACAAATTCTCACACCCTGCTGGGGACTCAGGACAAGCCTCCCACAAATAACTTTCCATTTCCATCCTGAATTCAACATTCGCCAATTTAGAGGCAATATATGGCTCTAGGAATAGGCTGTCATGTACAGTATGCACAAGACAGCTCTCCCCTAATCTCATCTAATTGGCAACAGGAGCGGCTGTCATTAGGCACRGAGTGTGAGAGGCATTAGAGTCATTAGCGTTTTTGCAGGCTATAGGGAGGTCAAACACTTGGGGAGATTCAGACASCTTCCCTAGGAAGATTGTTGCACTCCTGAATTGCTACTTCCACTAAGTGCATTCCTGCAGAGAATTACACACTTGCCCTAGTAAAAAATATGAGAAAATAGAGTTTTGGCTCACAAAGATAATAGCTTTGGGACGTGTGGAAAACGCAGGATCTGTTATATTTTTAATGTAGAAATTCAGTAAGTCAGGATTCACTTCTCTGTCTCTGAAATATAAATATTCCTGTGAAATAATATAGAAAATGCTGATTTTTGATAGATAAAAGCAATTCATTTCCACACAATCTCTTAAAAATATTAAAATATACACTGCAAAGAAAAACATTGCAGAAATAGATTCAAGGTCACACCCCAAGGCTTCGTTCAGGGGAACCTGGTCTTTCAATATTAGGAAAGCTATCTCCTCCAGCTTTATCTCTGAAGCAAAACCTCCATGAAATTGTCACAAACTTGAAAACAATTACACTGCAACAAAATTTATTCCCCAATAGCAAAGAGTTCTGCTAGACACCTTCAACAAGTGTCATTGCAATTTGAACTGTACTTCTGGTACCCAGACGGGGATAAAATGCTGACTTGGCTTTTGAGAGAGGCCCCAGGACTGCAGAAAGTAATTTCCAGCAGAGACTAGGGTTTCTGTGTACTTAGTCAGAGAAGGTTTGTGTTTGTTTGGCTGGCAGAACTGCTGCCTGCAGGTCGAGGGCATTGGCACTGATTTGCCCCGTGGGGCAGTACCAAGGACACCCTGCTGCAGGCCTGGGAGGTGTAACAGCCATTTCTGCTCCAGCTGTGGGGCATGGCYCATCTCCCCATCTCCAAGGCACTGACAACAGCACTGGCTGTTTGCAGATGTCCCTCYTGCTTCCCTGAGCATCCTGCATGGCCTTCTTCTCTGGCCACCCCAACCTCCCGATCCTTGCCCCACGAGGCTTCTCTTCACCAGCCCTGCAGAAACCTCCTTGTCGCTTCGGCTCTATTTAAGTGGAGTCTGTCTCACCACAAACACCTCATTTATGCCTTTCCTTTCTCTGGATAATTTAGAATTCATGCAGAGTTGTGGTTCGAGGAAAATCCAAATCCAAGCAGAGTGCTTGGTTAGGCTGCGGCTCAGGCAGGCAGTCTTCACTCAGCAGCACCATTTCATCTTCCAGGCCACGGCGCCTTCACAGAAGCAGAGAAAAATGTGTTTTTCTGTGARCACAGCATTCCTCTGCCATGTTTTTGTTTGCACCAAGCTTTTTCATATCACAGGCTGTGAACAGAAATGGCTGGGGAGTTCAGTTTCTGCTACCAGTAAAGGTTTGCAGCTGCTCTCTCCTCCCCCCACCTCCTACTGCCAGAAGTACCTTAAGGTTCTGTGCTGTACAGATGAGATGACAGTAGATGAAAAGTCACTGCAGGTACCAAGATATTATTGAAGAGCTGTAAGCTGTAAAACTTTCTCTGATGATCCAGTKCCCTGGAGCACAAGCAGGTGAGGGTGCCAGAGCACATAATGTGGGTTGGAGCCGTCGTGGGAAATAGCTGTGGTCTTGTCAGTGTTGCAAAATTAGCCTGCAGATAATAACAACAACAGCAATTGGTGTTCAGAAAGATCACATCTTGGACAAATGCTTTTGTACYGTGGCTGTAGGATGCCACAGCACCTTACTGTGGGCAGAAGCAATGGGAGTGCTAAGGAAACATGGTTAAAGTACAGTTGGTGTATTTGCAGGGTAATATATCTGAGACAGGTGAGCAGAGGGGGACTGATGTTATTCCACATCAACCCTCCCAATGTCATTCCCCTGACATGGAATTAACAAAGGACCACTGAGCTCCTGGTCCCTGATCAGTTTGCCTCCAAAAATACCTCCCATGAAATCTCCAAACATGGCAGGCAATGATGACTTTAGTATAATCAACTTCTGGCTTTCTCCCCTCTGTTCTTTGGCTCTTTCAAAATAAACTTTTCAATAAACTGAATTTTTTAAATAAATAATGAAGTTCTGCTTGGGCAGCACATCTGGGCAGTTAGCTAGAACATTAGCCATAGGTGATAGAGCTGTCAGTGCCATGCTGAAGATAAAATAGATGGATTTTTCCCCTGGTGCTGGGTAACAAAACATTTCCCTGACACTCCTCATTAAAATCTCATATTAGAAATGCTTAAAGAGCCATAATAATGGTGGGGCAAAACAGGTACAAGTAGTGTTCATTGGAAAGGAAGCTATCCAATTATCAAAGTGCCCACAGGGGTTGGTGGCTGCCCTGGGAGGTGTGGCAGGTGCACAKGGTTCTGCTGCAGATGTCCTTCAAGCAGGCCTGGGGCATGGTTTCTACACTCGCTTTACAAGCAGGCATTGAGCCAGCCCTGCTTCATCCCTACAGAGCAGGAACTGCCCTGTTCTTTTCCTCATATCTCATCAGCCCTGGTTTCTTTGCCTGGCTGATTGTCAAGGTGCACAGACACACAGGGTAGCACAAGGAGGGGTAGGATGGGGAGCAGACTTGGCAGCTTGTAGCARTGTATTTGCATGATTTGGCCMATTCTCTGYACYAGCCAAACTCCTTGTAATCTTATCAGAACACCTGTAAGTTTTGTTATTCAAACCCTCAGGAATTCACCAAGGCCACTGAGGCAAAAGCAGGACTAAAATAAGAATGAAGAGCCTGAGAAACTGACCATCAAGAATGCAAACCTCAGACAAAAGTGGGCTCAATGTGATGATAGGTTTTGACCAATTGAGTGCCTTGAAGGGTGCGTGCCAGCCTCATGGACAAAGCGGAGGATCCAATCAAATAAGGAGTGTTTGCATGAACATGCATCCTAGAATCTATAACTGTTGCTTATTGTAAACTATAAAATGGCTTCTGCATAACCACATTGGCTTGCTGTCCAGAGGTCCTTTTCTCCTGCAGCAGCTGGCAGTGGGGCAGCTGTTTTTGCAGTAGTGACAGCTTATGCCTTTTACCTGAGGAACCGAAAGCAGGTTGATGGTGCCATTCCAGGAAAGAGCTAAACATAAGACATAGTWGTCAGGAAAGGTGTTTGTGGGGAGTCTGCTTCCTCCTCCATGYCACAAACATCTTCCCACTTCTGTGCTCATGATTGCTTTTACACCCCTCTTGAAATTGTTTGATCCCACTGTGTCTAAACACTATAATACTGATGTTACAGCTAGCCCAGTTGTGTGAATCAGCCTCCACAGTGGGAATCCCTCAGTGGGAYCAGGTAACCAAGACAGGAGTAGGTGACAAGGTGTTGGGACTGGAGAAGCCTGGGAAGGGAACTAGGACCCAGGAGATTAATGTCTTTCAATAGCAACTAGACAGACTGACATGAAGCTGCCCAAATCTCTGATCTCCTGGGTTTTGCATAGGAAACCCAGCTTTTGAGTAAGGTCTTTCTCCATTTACTAATATGCTGAACACCTTCCAGTGTTGCCTATCTCCAATTCTCTTGACTCCAGAGGAACTGAAGATGGCATTCCTCTTCACTGCTGTGTCTGCACAGAGAGAAAAATAGCTACTGGGGATGATGTAGGTGGAGTTGATACTTTGTGAGGCAGGGTAGTTGAGAAGATGACCTCTGGAGATCCCTTTTGGGACAATTTTCTGGAATTCTGTGGCTGTGCTATGTAAAATAATGAGCTGAGAATAGAAGACATTGAGTCTATCCTGGTGTTTGATGCCTATGACACTGCAAATAGTTTTTATTTGTGGAAAGTGATTTATTGGCAGCAATGCATTGTAGAGTTTAAAGTGTCTGGCAGAAAGAAGTTTAACAAATATCCTACTTCCATATTTTTTTTTAAACAGCCAAGAATGGTATATTCTAATCCCCTCCCAAAAAGTACAAGTAGATGAAGTAACGTGAGTGGTGAAACCAGTTCCCTTTTAAAAAAATGGGTCTGTTAAGAGACTTTTTTTTTAAAGGATACACACTATTGTGTTGTACAGTGCACCCTCCCTGTGTGCACAAAGCACTGGACTAGGTGGAGAAGACAGTAACATCAACATGTTGCTAAGACGTTGCCCAGTGGCTTCTGTGCAGTACAGACTCTTGCTGTCATGCAAGATGAGCAGGGTCAGATCAACTCTCAGCTCCTAATAGCTTGCCATGCAGCTGAAGAGACTGGAGGAAGGAGAATAAGTGGACCAGGAATGGGATTTTGTGCCTATCCTGATCCATTTTTGTAACCTGAAAAATATCCTGAAGAACAGCAGTTCCCCCTAGCTGCCYCAGGGATCTTAGCTGGCCATTTATGATGGGTCTCAAGGCAGACGTGGAGCTGGATGTGAGATCTTCCTCTGAATCTGGATCAGGGTTTAAGAAAATAGACAACTCCCTGCTTAAGGTTAGGATTTCTAAGAACATGCCTGAATTTCAGGTTGTCACTGATTTGATTATTTCAGCACAGGTAAGTTGGTGGAGCATTCTACAACTGTGGATGCAGTTACTCCAGCAACTATATCATAGTTGCAACTATATCAGCAACTATATCATAGGTCATGGTTTACATCACAATTGTACAGTTTGTCCTTATACAACACATGATCAGTGGTATAAGGCATTGGTGTAACTATCTGCTCTATAAGGACCATGTCTCAGCTGCTGTAAAATCTGTTTGTTGCAGAAGGACAGAAAAGTGTCAGGAGGCAGGGCATTGCACTGGATCTAATTTCTCCTGCTGAAGGAGCTGGTCAGATTGCATGCACAGAGATCATGAGAGCACAGAGCTGGGGAAATGGCAAGGTGACCAAGAAATAGATGTATTGCAGATTACTGAATCATATTATTCCTGCATATTCTGCTGGTTCTTTGCAGTGGTAAATAATAAAGAGTGTTTATCCTGCGGATATAAATTAGAGCAGAAAAGAGCCCCAGGATTCYGCCAGAATATGCTGTGTGTTCCTGTGGGGCTCTGTCCCAACATTGCTTTCATTTGAATCCTCCTTTATTTATTTTGCAAAACAGAAAAATTATTCTGAAGGACTTTTGGCTTCTCCAACTCCTGCCTTGGATATTCCAGCTTCCATGAGAATCAGACACCCTCTGGCTCCAGACTAGTAACTCCCCACTGTTTTCTCTAACCACTAAGAAGTCTAGCACTTATAATTTTTAACTGAGTATCTAAACACAAAGAAACTTAGAATACTGTGACAGACTACAAGTTTTGGTTTTTTAATCACAGTTATAATTTTTGTATCCTGTTACTCATTAACATGTGGAAACTTCTATTTAGGCTTGAAGAAAAGAGTTAAAATTGTTAAGTGTAATGGGTCTCCACATAGCATGTAAGACATTTGAAYGCTACTGCAATAAAAAGCAAGATGAAGTACTTTTTAGACTGATAAGCATTGTCATTATAGGCCAAAAACTAAGGCACTGAATTACCAGTGTGAATAAATTTGTGGATCAGCAAAACAGCTCTCCTAYTGACTTCCAAASTGATGAGGTCAACAGGGAATCCTTTGCAGAGGATGTCTTTTTTTTTTTTTTCCTTTATTTTTTTTTTCTTTTTGTGAGAAAAGAAGAATGTTGGAAACCTAGAAAGAAAACTGTGGTCTCCACTTGGATTTTTCAAGGAAACATCTGCCAGCAACCAGAGGAGATGCAATCCTGATTTTCTGATTCACCTGTATGTCTGACTCACCCCTGCCTGTCTGGAGCCTCTTGGTATTGCCTGCCAGGACTGAAATTTTTAAAAAAGGAAAAAAAAAAGTCAGAGGAAGAGACTGCAAAAAGCAGGGAAAGACAAGGAGAAACTATAGCCAAGTAGTTTAGTTTTCATCATCTTTCAGGATATTTTTGGGCCAGTCTCTTTCCACTCAAGGGAAAGAGGAGCTGTCAAAGCAGAGGAARTGTCCCAGCCACTTCAGTCTGGTGGTGGTGTTGGCTGACCATTCTGTGCTCTTTTTGACACCCTAGGACAAAGATATCCTGCAGATAATTGAATTCAGAGGTAACTTTTCTTTCCTCTGGCCAGAGCCCAGTCAGACTCAAGTTTCCTTATGAGTGTGATCCTTTTTGACACCTCTTTCAATGTAGAAATCCTTCAAACTTCTCGTCGGGCGAAGGCACAAATCCATTGAGTGTCTCCACACAAATCACTCCATGTCAGCAATTCATGCCACTGCTAGAGAAAAATCACTCTCCCTTCCAATTTAAAATCTCACTTGTGTTAGTTACACTTCTTTATGTATAGTTAATGAATACCTTGAATTCAAGTTGACTAAAGCTGGCTTTCCAATTCTTTGGGAGAGTTTCACCATTCTGCTGGTCAYTCAGAGACCATCTGGGCAGAGCCTGTGACTCATGAATCCCATTCAGACCACATACACACTTTGCACAGTGCGATGGGGATTTGCACTTCCATGTACACAGATAAACTCATCCCAGTTCTGTCAGTGTGCATTTCTGTGTTCACAGACTGGCACTATGATTGTGCCACTTTTTGTTTGCAACCTTCCCCTGCTTCTTCTGYACCTCCTACATTAAATCATAGAATCATTAAGGTTGGAAAGGAYGTCCAAGATCAAGTTCTGCTTCTGACCAATCASCACCATATCAACTAAACCACAGCACTAAGYGCTACATCCAGTCATTTCTTGAACAYTTTCAGGGATGATGATTTCACCACYTCCCTGGGTAGCCTGTTCCAGTGCTTTACAACCCTTTYTGTGAAGAAATTCCTCYTGATGTSTAACATGAACCTCCCCTGGCACAGCTTGAAGACATTTCCCCTTGCCCCGTCACTGGTTGCTGGGAGCAGAGACCAACTCCCACCTGGCTACAACCTCCTTTAAGRGAGTTGTGAAGAGCAATAAGGTCCCCCCTGAGCCTCCTTTTCTCCAGGCTAAACCCCAACTTCCTCAGYCACTTTTCACAGGAYTTGTGCTCCAGATCTTTCATCACTTTCATTGTCCTTCTCTAGACTCATTCCAGCCCCTCAATGCTTTTGCAGTGAGGRCCCAGAACTGGACACAGCACTCGAGATGCGACTTCACTGCCAAGTACAGGGGGAAATCACTGCCCTTGTCTGGCTGGCCACACCATTGCTGATACAGTGCCATTGTCCTCAGCCACCTGGACACAGCTGGCTCATTTTCAACAGCTGTCAGCAGCACCCCCAGGCCCATTTCCTCTGGGCAGCTTCCCAGCCACTCTGCCCCCAGCCTGTGGTGCTGCCTGGGGTTGGAACTGGTCTGTCCTTTCTGGCTGTCTGCAGTCAGTTCTTACACTACACATCATCTCTCATTCATTTGGAAGCTATTGGATCTTTGGCCAGACTATGGTGCCATACCATAGTGCCTGTATGTTACATTTTCAGATCTAATGACCACATTTTCTCCCTTTTTGCCTCTCATTCCTGGAGGCGTTCCCTGTAATAGGAGACAAAATCTGTTCCACCACTCTCTTTCAGGCTTCACTGGCTGGAAAAACTGTGACGGAAGTGTTTTTGTGGTTGCTGGCATGTGCCAGTTCACTGCAACTGGAAAGTTGTGCAAGTCCCGTGAGGGCCAGCCCGCCAGGAGAGCRTCCCCAGCAGGGGCTCCGTGCCCCTTCTCACTCAGCATTGCRACAGTTCCGGTTTTTGTTCTGGCTGGACTGTCACCAAGTGCTGAGATGCAAATTCCTCTGCAAATAAAATGTCTCTCTTGGCTCAGTTCTCTTTCCAATTGTTTTCCTTCCAGTGATGCCTAGGGGTGCAGTGATTGCAGCCCATGGCACTGACCAGCGCTGTCTCTCTGTGTCTGTGTGCTCATTCATCTGTCTGTAGCTGCCCATTGTGTTTTGCCTTAGGATCGCTTTGAAGGGTGGAACTGTGTTTTCCTTTTGTCCTCAGACCTATGGGACTTTGGTTGAAAAACAGACATCTTATRCCCTATGGTAACACAAGCAAGAAACAATGGGATGTTTTTTTTCASTAAGAGGACAAATGTTAAGTCCTTACTCAGGCAAACCTCCATTAGCTGAGCACTCTTTGAACAGAAACACAGGAAGACATGTTCAAGAGAAAAGAAATTAAAATGCACACTGTCCTCAGCCTTCTGCATATTGAAAAGCTTGCTATCTCCACTGTGGCATAACGAAGAGTCCTTTCTTAGCACATTGTAGGCCACAGTCAAACACAGAGGTGGCCTTCTCATGGGAACTAAGTGGAAATAAACTGCATCATTTTATCCATCCATACACCTTGTACAAACCACAACCATCGTGTTTTGTGCAAGGTGTGCACCAGGGGTCAGTGTCCTGATGCACCTTCTGCCCAGTCACAACATGAACCAGGCTGTCAGTCTTCTGTGTTCTCAGGAACAGAAAATAAGAACAATGAACAATGTCAATCCTTAAAAATAAAACGAGCGGTGAAGGGGGGTGGTTGTGCCTACCACTGCCCAAAATTCCTGTACCAAGTTCTCTGTGCTGCCCCTTCGACTGTGCCTTGGCTTTGTCCATGAGGGTTGAGCTGGTCTGGGGGAGCTGTGTCAGTGTGTGAACCAAAAGTTAACATTATAGACGTTGTTAGTTAGTTAGTTGTTGACTAACCCTTGAGCCCTAGGCAGTTTGTTATTAGGGATGCAGCTTATACACTAGAAGTACACAAATAAAAAAGGCCAGCATTCARAAGGAACTGCAAATGCACAGGCAAGAAGTGTGCATAAAAATCTAAAGACCATAGATAACACCCTGGATAAATTGATTAAACAACTCGTTTTGAAATTCCTAGCATATGCATGCCCTGTCCAAGACAAGAATGCAGCTCTCCTAGGTGCTTCATAAATCAGTAATATTGGATGTCCCTGGTATGTGACATCTGCCTGATTACTTCATATATTTTACAAAAGGAATAAGAAGCAAATTAATAAATGAGCAGTTTGAAAGTAAACCCAGTTATGCTCAGTTTTGAGTATAAACACATTCATGTTAATCTTTTTTGAGAAACTTTTTGAGAATGAATGGATATCCCATTAGATATCTCATTTGTGCATTCTTTTTCAAAAGCAGCTAAGATTAAAAGAACTGTGGTGGAGGAAGTCTGAGGAAGGAATTCTGTAATTTTTGAGTTTGGGAGATGTCTCAAATCAAAAATTACGTGACTTGAGAATGCAGATGATCTCCCTTAAAGCTTTAAAGCTTATTCTGAAAGTGCTTTTATTTAATGTATCCTTGAATAAGGCAAATTCAGTGACTGGCAAGGTTAATACAGGTCAGTATAATTAATCCTTAAGTATTGATCAGTGGCATAGTTAAAAAGAAAGAATTTGCTTTCAGTATTTGCAAGTAGAAAGAGACTTAAAGTTMGATTTAATTCAAGTTTACCAGAAGGTGGAGCTGGATAGTAAATCTAAACAATAGCTTGAAATGAATACATTCCAAGGATTATTCCAGTACAGAAAAATGAATGTGGTTGATGTACCAGKAGTTTCCATGCACTGCAATTCATATACTGCAACTGGCACCTATTACCTGGACAGAACTCAAATKATCAGAGTAACCACAAAACTGTACATACATGACATAATGGTAATATGAAAAAAAGACTGCAAAAGTATAGTTTGAAAATAAAGAAAATTAAATGCTAATTTTACCTCCAATCCTCTGAAGCGTTGAAGTATATGCATATATAGGTAAAGAGCACAAAATCTTAATAGAGGCTGTAGGGGAAAGTAAACCTCAGACACTGAAACACACATGTCAAGATAAATAGCCTTATCAGCCCTATCATGGGCTATCTCTTAAAATTATATCCCAGTATATTTCACATTTCCATATTTTGTCCCCTGTASATTGCCATATTTCCATACAAATRTTTATTTAGGCWGATGAGCAGACATTTAACTTMATCTTTTTGTCCTGACTCCTGAAAAATCKCTTTGAAAGAGCATCCTTCACTTTGGATGGCCAGACTACCTTTGCAGGACCTTCCCAAAAGTAGGTTTATTATATCTTACAAACTGTCATTGCTGCAGGCATTCTGGAGGGTCTGGAGTTGGGGTTGTGATGACATGACAGACCTATCCTCCTTTTGAAGTTGCCTTTTCCCAGTGGAAGGGGTTTTTTGCCTGAGTTAAGAATCTTTTACCAATCTTTCAGTGTCAAACTCAGCTTGGGAGATGTTCAGCTGGAGCATTTGCCACAGGTCAGGACCAAATGCATTGAACTCTTGAGTTTGTCAGTGAAATATTTTTTGAAGAGGYTTAAGGGACACATGCATGCTCTGGCTTTCTCTTTTTGGAAAGATTTCCTTAACCATGCACTATTGCCCAGTGGTGCTGGACACCAGAGCAGCCCATGATGTGCCCCTTTGTTAGTGGTGTTAGCAGTGATGGGAATTRCTTTCCATCAAAGGTACCAGGTAAGGACCAGCATCAATCACAGATGGAGCCCAGAGTGAGAAGGATTGCWGGTGAGATACACTGAGGTGTCCTCATGATGGTCCTATGCTCTTTCTTCAGTTAATCTGCAGATCATTATGGAAGCCAGTTTGGGTAAGGGGATATCTGGATAATAATAAAGAATTGGCACCAGGCTCAGGCCCCCACTCAGCTCCTCCACTCAATTCTGACTTCAGTCCATCTCAGAATAAAGAACTGTAAAAAACAGGCAAAAKATGTTTGCAGAGATTTTTCAGGAAAGTGATTTTCCACAGGCAAAAAGAATATGGTAAACTTTTTCAGGGGAAGAAATAATAAATACAGAGCTGCATTGTGTTCCATCATAACTGACACAAGGCCCATATGATTAATGATTAATGCCAGCCCAGTAAAGCCCTCCCAAATATGACTCCCAGRGAAGAAAAAAGGCAGAGGGTTTAGGTCTTCAGCTGAGGTATCTGAATTAATTTAAATATGATTGTATCTCACATGCTTGGTCTTAATTGTCTCCTCCTGAAAATTCAATACCTGCATTCATGCTCCTGGGCTCCAGGGATTCCAGAGCACCACACTGTCCCCACTGAAAGGAAATGAAAAATCGGCTGATGCTAACCAGACCCCTTCAGCAACTTTACCCATTTAAGTGCTGTATCCTGCAGAGTGATTAATGATTTTTTTCCTTCTACATCTAACAGCAAAGAAAGAAGGAAAGAAAGAATGTGTACTGTCGCTCACCTTCTAGCCAATAGACTACAAAGGCATAGCTTGCCAGGATACTCACTTTCCTCCTGAGTGTGATTTATTTTTCATGTGTATCYGATGTTGCCTCTTCCTTGGATGTGGTTGGAACCTGCAGCATCTTATCAGCAAAAGGTTTGGCTCACTCCTGTATGTGACTAGCATTGTGATTTCTTTGGGCCTTTTTAAAACTGCAACCTGAACCTGTTCACCAACCCTTTATTAACATGTGTTTTATGGTACAGGTGTAATAATTAATCCAAATGGTTAGCAGATGTGGCTGTCTATCTCTGGGCATATCAGTTCCTACACACCACCCCTTAATCAAGCAGTGCCCAAGCAATGCCAAAGTAAATGAAAGAAAATAAATTCCACTGAGATATTTATGAGGGCCACCTGGATAGGGAAATACCTTGGCCTTTGCTGGTCCCCTGCTCCAGGTGGCTACAAAAGACTGAAGTCCCTCACTATATACGAGTCAAATCAATCTTGCAGGGAGCTGAAAATGAAAAGCTGTGCTTGGCTCCCTAGTTTAACAATAATGAAATTTTGTACATGTGCTCTAAGGAAGTCTTCCCATTTCACCTTATTTATTTGAAATTTCCCTTCTTTCTACCAGTGCAGYACCTGATGGACTTCACATAATTCAGGTTGCTGGTTCCTGCCTCTGCTTCTGGCAAGCCAAAGCTAAGGATCTTCTTTGTGTTATCAGCTGGACTCCGGGTGTTGCTTTGCAAATCACGAAAGGAGATGCCAGATTTTTACATTCCTGCCATTTCCACATTTTTTCCCCAATTATTTATAGTCTTCACATGGGTAATTCCTGGCAGATTTTCATCACATTCAGCTTCTGCTGCGACAAAAGACTTTGCCTGTGAAGGGGTGATTGTTCCGGTTGCTTCAGGAGGAGCCCATCCCTGGTGGAAGCTGCAGCCTCAGCCTCCTTACAGCATCATGGCAAAATGAACCTCCCAGCCCACAGGAATGTTCCACATCCAGGTGCTACACTCCAGAAACCACCCYGAGAACACCATGGATGAAAGCCCAGGTGTACAGGGCTTCATCAAACACCGTGTGGCCAGCAGGCTGAGGTGGGTGATTCTGCCTCTSTGCTTGGCACTTGTGATAACCCAGCTGGAGTCGTGCACCCAGCTCTGTGGGCCTCAGCCCAGGAATGACATGGACCTGCTGGAGTGASTCCAGAGGGGAGCACAAAGATGGGTAGARCACTGSTGTCCCTGCCATGGCAAGGGGGTTGGAACTAGATGACCTTGAAGTCCCCTCCAACCCCAAGCATTAGATGATTCCATGGGGTGGGGGGATGACCCCAGCTGGACATCAGATACCCCCTCAAATCCACTTTGTCACTCCCTTCTCAGCCAGATGGGGCAGAGAAAATACAATGGAAGGTTCATGGASTGAAGTAAGGACAGGGAGAGACCACTCACCAATTACCACCACAAGGAAAACATACTTCATTTAGGGAACTTATTTTAGTTTACTACTAATCAAATCAAAAGAAGGATAAAAAGAAATAAAACAAAATCTTAACAACACCTTCTTCCCACCTCTTCCTTTTCCCCAGATTTAGTTTTACTTCTGGTTTTCTTCATCTCCCAGCAGAGAGGAAAGAAAATGGGGAGAGAAGCTCAGGAAAATGGGGAGAAGGGATTGAGGTAATAGAATCATAGTATGGTGGGAGCTGAAAGGGGCCTTAAAGAACATTTAGTTCCAACCCCAGTGCCATGGGCTGGACACCTTCCACTACACCAGGCTGCTCAGAGCCCCATCTGGCCTGAGCCTGAACACTTTGTGGGATGGGGCAGCTACAACTTCTCATCCACGGATGGGGAGTTCTCAGCCTCTGTGGGCAGGTCAGTGCATCACACACTGTCCTCTGCTGCTCCTTCCTCCTCAGGGGGACAACTCCTCACACTCTTCCCCTGCTCCAGTGTGGGCTTCCTCTCATGGGAGACAGTCCTCCACAAGCTTCTCCAGTGTGAGTCCTTCCATCAGAAGTGCTCCAGCGTCCCTCAGGCACAGAATGCTCCAGCATGGGTCCCCCTTGGGCTCCAGGCCCTACCAACAAACCTGGTGCAACRGAGGCTTTTCCCTCCATTGAATTCTCAGTGAATGAGAAGCAGTCAATGCTGGGAAAAAGCTGTGCATGACAGAAGAAATCATCTGACCTCCTTATTAGTAGCTGTAAGTCCTCTTTATCCACATGACAAAAAAATGAAGTTACCAGTGCAACTAGTTCCATCATGGGCATTGATTAGTGCTTAACAACTATATGCCAGGCTACATAGGTGAAATTGTGTGCCAAATGTAGTATATAATTAAATCAAARCTGATAATAGGCATGTACTTTACAGTTGGAACATGTAAGCTCATTTCTAATTAGCATATCTAGGAAAAAATTTCCTTAGGTTGTTTTTTATCTGTTTGGCARTTTTGCCTAATAAGCCTGTATATTGACTGCTGCCATAGATGGAAAGATGAAACAGGTGCATCACTGGAGTGAAGCTTTAATGCATTGATTATTCTGATGCAGTTTAAATAGTATTGAGAACTTACAGGCAAACACAAGGAGTAATAAAACCTTTTTCAGTTTGAACTATTACTGCTTAAATTTCCCCACTAYTCAGTCATGCTAGAGAGAAAATACTGAACAAAACCAAGCACATGATTCATGATTAAATCCGTGAGACCTGCTAGCTATCAGCTTTCCATTAACCAGTCTGAAACTCTATGCCAAGAAGTGTCACAGTCTGCTTAGAACAGCAGTGGGCCCAGCCTCAACCAAATGGCAGCAGCAAAAAACTCCCAAACTACGCTGATTTCATAACATATCTCCCCATATTTTCATCTCTGCTATGCAAGGTCTGGATGTTGGAATGAATTGTCTTTGATAACAYGGAGGTTAATAGCCCCAGGAGTCTGGAGTCTCCTCTTTTCTCCTTAAAGAGGTCTTGGAATATGGATGTGCACAGAAGTGTGTTAAATGGATTATGCTTCCATTACTTTAACTTGTTTATTCGCAACATGAGAACAGCATGAAGTAAACACCTGGGAAGTTTCAACTGGAAAAGTTCGGATGTTCTTTGGTTATGAAGGCACAAAAATAGCATCCTTTTAGAACAAGCATATAAAAAAAAAAAAGTAAACACCTGGGAAGTTTCAACTGGAAAAGTTCGGATGTTCTTTGGTTATGAAGGCACAAAAATAGCATCCTTTTAGAACAAGCATATAAAAAAAAAACCTCAGAAAAGCCATATGTTGTGTAACATGAAAACTGACGTTTTTCTTGTGGCTTCCAAAAATATCCCCTTCTGCCTGAGACTAATGCCTGTTACAGTTTAGCCAAAACAGGGTCAAAGCAGGTGGTTTAAGATTAAAGTCCCATATCAAATTAACTGTGATATTTGAGATCTGGTAAATACTCTCCAGGGCAAGTTGAATAAGAGCCCTTATTACACACAACAGATTGGAGTAAATAAAAAGTGTGAGACAAACAAAACATCCCCTCTCTGTAATGAAGCGTTCCCTCCACCACCCAGTCCCAAGGGAAGAAAAAGAAAAGGAAGACCAGCGGTCAGATGAAATACTTTATTGTGAAGGAAGCATGTGTCTGGCAGCTTCAGGCATGCACATGAAAAGTAGACTGTTGGAACCAAAGGGTTTCTCCATATGTTGAACTCTGAGTCTCCCATTTCTTCCAGAAATGATTAGCTAAGGATATTTTCCACTTTTCAGTCAAAGAGAAAACAAAATACTGCAGGGAGATGTCAGATGTTCCACTGGGAAATGTACATCTTCTTATCTCTCTCTATGAGTATCCCTTCCAATCTTTCTTTTCCACCTGCCTGAGACCCTGGGCTGCTAAGCCAAGTTTCATGGGGATTATACTTTCCTGAGCTTTTCTGTTGTTCATTTATAATTACTGGCATGAGATTGCCTTTTTTCTGTGCAACATTCTCAGGAGCCTGAGATTTATGTAAAAGTTGTGTCAGTGGATAAGAAAACTCCTTAGCCAATTCTTTTAAAACTCCTGGCTGCAGTGGACATTTGTTCTTTGGCACCCTCAGGACAAAGCACGGATGTTGGAGGTAAGACACTTGGCACAAAAGCAACGTKTGCAGCTCAATTAAGGTTTGTCTATCATGTATTCATGGTAGAGTACACACAAGTCACACAGCTTCATCAAAATTTGCATCTTCACTCCATTCACAAAGCTGTCAGTATTGCCTCCCTYGCTTGTTCTTGCACTTCTGGGAAGAGGAGGAGAATGGCTAAAGATATGCTTGGACACTTTGCTGGTTGCCGTCTTCCCATATTTCTACTTGTTCTTTTTTTTTTTTTTTTAGGCCCTGCATTTGGTGTTTTTGTTCCCCATTCATTCACATGGAATGTGAATTTCATGTGAAATGCACTTTGCAGAAGAGAGGAGAGGGGTGGTTGTGTCTCTGGTCACTGCACTCACCAGACACGCTGCTCCTTAAGCGCCAGTGCAGATGTTCCAGACTGTTGGAGCTTTGTGCTCTGCATGAAAGATGGAAATTATGCAAAAACCCTGCCTTGGCCAAAGGACCACAGTAAARAGCCTTAAAGATGAAAGGGAGACTTTTGGACTTTGAAAACAGGGCTGTAAAGTCTGGCAATCTTTAAAAATGTAAAATATGTACATATCTATGTAAAAGCTTTYTGACAACACTGCTTATAAAGGGGAAAGTAGGGTGACTGAAATAAGCAGATGCCTGTCTAAAACTGATAGGTTAAATAGTGGAGGCTGAGACAGAGCTTCTGGAATAAAAAATTAGTATGTTCGAAGTGGATTTATGTAAAATAGATTTTATCCAAGCAGCGTTGGATAAAAGGGAGATGAGGTTCTAAATATAGTGAATAAAGCTTAGTATGTCAATAAAATAACCTTCAGTATGGAATTTCATTTGGTGTCACTATATGTTTTCATTCAGAAACTAGCATAATAAAAAAATGAATGCAACTTATGTAAGTATTTTAAAAATTAAATGATAAATTAGAGATGCTATAAATCTGGACTCTTTGTTAAATGACTGAGTTTTATCTGGAGCCCTGCATAGTTCAGTTTTCAGAATTAAACTATTTAGTATTAGYATCAATGTCCAAGGGGGGAAAAATGCACTAACCACTGACAAAGACTGGATATGACACAAATATTATGGAGTGGGAGAAAAAAAAAGGCAGGAAGATAAAATAGTGATGCAGACCAGATTGCCTGGTGAAACAGATGCTAGCAACATATTAGGAAGTAAACACGTCTGAACTCCAGTCACTTTCACATCTCGTATGCCGTCTTCTGCTAAAAAAAAAAAAAAAAAAAAGAACAAAGCCATTACAGACAGAATATACTTAATGTTTACTCTGGATGGTAGCTGGGACCACAGTGGGTACTCAGTCCACTAGGGGATCCTTGAAGACCTCCAGAAAGAATTCCAGAGGTGAACTAGAAATGAGAAAATAGAAAGCAGATATGGTATTTTGTGACAACGCGGCCATAACATCTATGTTCCCTGGTGTCCACAAKCCAAGCTGAGGACATTGAATAGCARAAAAAGTCTCATGGGATAATCTAGAGGATGGTTAAAAGGCTGAGAAACTTGCAACAGAGCAGAATACTTTAAAAGAGCTCMGTTTCTTGAAGACTTTTACAAAGATGACTGTCCATAGCTCTTCACATTGAGAACTTTTTTTGTTCTGTTTGGGTTTGGGATTTTTTATCTATCAGATAAAGATATCAGAGCATCCAATGTCTGGAAATACAAATATGGTAACTTTAAACCAAAAATAAGACACACATGTTTTTACCAGAGAGGGACAGSTAATCACCAAAGGAGTAGATGTGGTGGCTATACAAGGTTCTCAATCACTGGCAATTTGCAAAATAAAGATTGACTGTTTCTCTTAAAGTGCCTTACTTCCAAAAGGAAGCAATTCAGGGAAGTAGTGGTCTGGCCTGTGCTCTCCTAGAGGTCAGGATCGATGTGCAGGCTGCTCCCCTCTGACTTTATAAACCTTGAATCTGTTCCTTAATTCTTTCACAGGGAGGTCTGTTCTTTTGGGCTTTGCTTTTCCTATTGAATTGAAATTAGACATGATTGCATTTGTAGCATTAATTCTCCCAGACAACCAATAAATCAAACACATATTTTGCTTGGGATGTTTAGTTCAGTTTAGCCACAAAAAACTAAGGAGGAACTTGGATTGGAACATGGGTATTACAAAGGGAGGAAGAGATAGCTTTATGGGCTGTGATGAGATGACCTCATCCCRCATTGCCTTCCTTAGATGTCAAAATCCTAATTGTTCGAGACTGTTGTTCTCTGTTTGTTGTTTGCTTGTTTCCTTTTAATTGAGGCTAAACTTAAAAACARAGTGAAAACTCACAATGGAGCCAAACAGAGCGAAAAGTCACAATGGAGCCAAAGCAGGATGAGCACACTCTTCTTTTTTTCCCCACTGGAATTGTCCCAGGATTTTAACTTCAAGTGGGTTTAATCTAAGGACTCCAACCTCCCTGTAGCCACATGTTGAACCAATTGAAAAGCAACCAACAGGTAAATATCTCTATCACGGCACTGCTAATAATGTAGCAGACCTTTAGCAGAAGAGGAAACCCTTTTGACCTCTCTTGTGAAAGCTTTTCTGTGGCCTCGAGATTGGTTGATTTTTTTCTTAAACTGTCATTACAAATGCAAGAAGCAGACACCTGCAAGAAGCTGATAACTCTACATACATCAACAAGGAGGGAAAGCAGAGGCAARTAGGTTTTATTTGGCTTTAACGGAGCACCGGGGAGAAATACACAGAGATTGACTGACAAGGGCWTCAGTAGAAACCCATCAGCTTGTAATGTGAGAAAGTGCTTGCAAATGAACAAAAAAGCCCATGGCCCTTTCCAAAACTAGGACACTTTGCCTGAAATATTCCAATTTCCCCCCATTGTTTCCTACCCTCCTGTGTTGAGGTCTAACCACAGAACAAGGCACCACTGAGCCACACTGCCGTTCCGTGCATCCATCTGGAACGTGTCAAGCCTTGGCAGCCTGCCCCTATGCAAAGCCCTGAAAAAGGAAGGAGGTAACTGTTGTGTATTTTTAAAACAAAAAATTATCCCATGGTCTACCATCCTATCAGGATTTGCATTCTGTAAAGAGACAGGCTGTGTTCAGCACATATCTAGGGAACTCCCAAGAAACCGTGAATTGTTTGAAGAGTTTCAGAAGAAGATATCAGAAGCTGAGAAGATAATGTGGTCTTCATGAGGCAAAGAATAAATGCATTAGGGTTATTGGAGACATCCTCTCTCAGTTTAGACATGAAACACTTCTCCTGCCTACTTCTGGGCAAAATTATTTATGAATTATGCCATTTTTTCACATCAGATAATTAAAGAAACTATGAAGAATTTAGTTCCTATTGCTTAAAAATGTTTAGCCCTAGAAAAAAGTGAGACTATTGATGATTTTACAGACCTATTTSCTAAAATTGAAACATTTACCCYMATTCTCAAATTTTACCCCTGATGAYCTGATCTCRTGTTCTAACTTTACCCTYACAGGACTGGGGATATTTCACTGTCTCCCTTATGCTGTTTTAAAGGGCWATGTTGTTTCATTAAATACCACCTAGAGCTTCTAACAGTAGAGAAGCATGTCCTTCAGGAGATGCAGGTAGTACCTATTTCATTTAATGTGTATACTGTAATTTTCATTTATACACAGTRTAAAATTTACATTGTGGCTGTTGTGTGTATCTTTTGTAAGTCTCCTTCTGCTTAGCAGAAGGCTGTAGGTTTATCTCATGTCCAAAATCACATAGGAAATGACAGTTTCATTGTTCCAGTAATGGGTAAGCTCAAGACTTAGAGGACATATCTCTAAGATAGCAGTTTTTTTACCTTTTGTGCCCTGCTTATCTTGGTAGTGGAAGACAAAGTGCTTCACATGTGTTTAGATTTTTTTCCGGTTGCTTGAGTTGCCTTGTTTTCCCCTGCTGCTGCAATTCCATCTCTTCACCAGGATTTACCACAACCTTCAAAGTCAGAGGTATCTAAGAGGCAATGCATGTACAGAATTTATACATGGATAAATTTGAGAAGTGGAATTCTGTTGTATATAACCTCAGCTGCATAAGAATATTCATTTAACACATTTCTACAATGCTTCTAAGTATCTCTACCCTAGCTCTTTGTTTCCACAGAACATCAGAAGRAATAAGAACTCTGTGAGCTGATCACATTTCACAGGTACTTTGTATCTGGGGGAACTTTTCAGAAAAAAACCCAACATTTATCATCTTAGCATTCTTATACATAAAAAGTTACATAAAAAGAATATCAATTATGAAAGACACTCAGCCAAGTGTTGGAATCCTAACCCTAGTGCTGGGAGCCTAAACCCCAGCATCTGAGGTAATGATTTTATATTTTATTCTAATTCCTGTTTTTAGGGGAATTCGAATTACAACTGTTGAGTCTGTAAGAAGACACTCAGATTCACAAGACCACAGCATCTTTGGACCTTAAATTTTTTTGTTTCTTTCTTTCTTTTATTGAAACGAAAGTATGTTGGAAAGTGTAATTATGTTACTGACTACAGTGAAGTTACGGCACTTTTAACCAGTTGAGGTTTTGCTCCACAGTGGTTTTGGTTATTTACAACACAGCAAGTGATACATTGTGCCAGGGTACAAACAGTGACTGTTGTCCTGTTTGAAGGAAAAAGAGATTTCTGAGCCCCAAAGGTTAGGACATGTATCACCTTCTCTTGTGGCTCAGTGTCCCTCCAAGGTTTTACCTTCAGTCAAATACATGGGTTTGTTATGTTGAGTTGCATTTGTTACCCAAATGACACTATTCCCCCTACATCCCATCCCATCCCATCCCATCCCATCCCATCCCATCCCATCCCATCCCATCCCATCCCATCCCATCCCATCCCATCCCCTGACCCTTTCAAACCTTTGTTTGAAATCTGTTTCTAAAAGGTAACCTGGCACATTTTTGTGTTTTCATGAAAGCTGTTGTGGTATTTTTTGTTGCTCAGCACCCAACTAAATCATATCAGTGGTAGATAAGGTGAATTGAGAACTGTTACTCTAAAAACTGCAGGGGCATATGATGAAGCTGGTAGCACACAGTTTCAATACAAATGAAAGTACGTAAGTTTTTAACACAGTAAATGCAAACTTCTGGCATGTGTTGTAGGGACACACAGAATTCAGGATTTAGGCAAATTTGTGGATAATGAGTCCATAAAATGWACTAACAGGGATAGTAAGGGATGTACTCATTAGCATCCTTAATTCAATGATGGTGTGTCCTGAGGACCTCAGGTTTGTGTCTATCCTCAAACCTGCCTATCTTGTTGCCACTGCCAGCAACCAGCTACAAAATCAGTTTTACTGAGGGCTAAATGGACTGACCTCACAGGCAAAAATTTTCTCCATCCAGTCTGTGGACTCAGAATTTATTTCATTCAACCTTTAAAATGGAAAACCGAAATTTTCTCCTGGATTTTTTTTCTTTTTTTTTGTGTGTGTTACTGTAAACAGCTCAATATTTTATGTTTTCAGCAAAAAGTAAGGGGAGCCTGTGATCTGTCTGCTGTCAGGATGGATAAGATATAGAGAAGACACAGAGAAGAGCCAGGGCTTCCAAGGATGTCTGCTGACCACGGAAGCTGTACAGCTAAAAGACCTAAGACTATGTCAAGTTGGAACAAGGAGGAGAAACAAAGGTTTCTCTGCTGCTTGCAAAGGTCTCTGAAGCTTTTTACTGCTCTGTGTCAGCTGTGGCTTACMCATCCATGTCTATGGAAGGAAGGGATATAATAGTTTTGTTCTCAGAATCTCATTCTGAAAGTGACAAAAATTTCCCATTTGTTAGAGTGTTTTCTATTCTATTCCTGTTATTTTTTAACTTTTCTGTCTGCTGGCTGTTATGTCAAAGCTGAGAAGCAGGCCAGAGAAGAAGCTTCACAAATAGCTCCCACACTGCAAATTCATGTTTGCAAAGACCTTTTTTCTTTTTCACTGTTGTTACTCTTCATAAGTGAAAGGCAAGTCTGAAAGTCTAAAAGACGGGATAATATTACAACGCTCAGATGAATTTCATTTTTATAATTTTTATGGCTTTGCACCATGTTGTTTGTCAGTTAGTAGAAATAGATCAACTTTCTACCAATTCTGAAAGATGATCATCATCTTTCCTCTTTCAGAAAAGCAAAACCAATTGCATTTTCTTGGATAACTCAGCCAAGTGGTCTTCTCTTCCTATAAGACTCTCCTTGTTTAAGTGTTTATGCCTATTTGTTGTACATGCTTTTGCACAAGTGGCCAAATGTTAGTTCTTTATCACAAGCATAATGCAGTGAGTAAAATCTGGGATTTTAGGGCTGGGATCTTTTGCATCAGTAACAGATTTAAAAAGGGAAAAGGAACATCTAAAGGGCAAGGAACAGGAGCTGCTCTTCTCTGATGACTTCTTCTGCACCCACCTGGAGGAATGTTAGGACTGCATTTAAAGTAGGCTTTTGTCCTGAACAGCACCTGTGTACAGAATGCTCATACAGATATTTTTTCTTTATGTGTCAGAGCTGTATGTGCTCAGTTCAGATGCACCTTTTATGGTGAGGTTTCATCTTTGCTTCCAAGCAGTGTCAGCACAACCAAGACAGAAGCTCTTGGAGCTGGCTCTTCCAAAGGCAGCAGCTGAGACCTTTCTGGTGGCACCTCATCTGCCCCCAGCTGCTCATGGGACTGCAGATGTGTCCCTGAGAGCTGCCCTGCTCTCTCAGGCTCCCTGCTGTGCGAGAACCAGTGAGCAGGGACTAGCAAAGCCTGGACTGCAGCCTTGCAGGATGCTCTGGAAGGACTATGGCATTTTCCTGGTGCTGGGTGATAGGATCCAGGAGTAACTACAGCTCTGCAATGCCATGGAGGTGTGCAGGGGTGCAGGATGGAGAAAAGGGTCCYGGGTGTCCCTGCTGCAGGGTGTGTGCTCAGGCTTTGGTCTCTGTGCTCTGGAAGAGGCTTGCTGACCCTGTGACACCCACCTCAGCGTGTCTCACACCTTCTGCTGGGGGCAGGACCCAGGACAAGGGGAAGCTTTGGGGCCATACAGTACACTACTTTGGCAGCCTGTACTTTCTTTTTTAACAATATGAATTAGTAGTTGCTATTAGCATAAAATCACCAGTTAAAACACTCTCAGCTCATTTTTTAACAGTGGAGCTAATTGCCCTTAAGTGCCTGAGCTGCAGCAGAACGAAATGGCACCTTTGTGCAGAAACCCCCAGCGTTTCCCCGGTACATCCATAACGACCTTTAAAATAAGCCGTTACAATTCTGACATGGTACCAGCCTGACACCTTGGGCTGGGATTTAATTTTGAGTTATAGCAGCGTTAGGAAAACACATGATGTGGCCGTTTGTTTGCAGAAAAAAGGGGGAAAAAATCATAAAACCCTCTTTTTTTATGAGCTGTCGCTTGATTCGTTCCTGGAGCCCCAAGTAGCAAGCGTCTAAATCAATGCACACAGCTGTTCTTGCTTCTTGGAGCCCAGCAGGTGTACTGCCCAGTGTGCCTGCCATGTCCCCCCACTCACATAACAAATAATAACGTCTTACACACACCAGCCATCCATCACAGTTATGGCCAGCCCTGGTGAGGCTGCTGTTCTCAGGGTAGCATGGAGATTATTTTTTTTTTCTCCTTTTTTCTTTTTTTTTTACTGTAGAAATACCCTGCCCGTGGATTATTAGTCACACTTTCTGGAGTCCTTTAATTGAATAACCTTTGGCACTTGCGGCAAAGGRAAAAAAAAAAGGAAAAACAACTAAAAAAAAAAAAATCAACCCCAAGCCCCCCACACCACAGTGTTTATTTGTGTTAAAAAACAATAGGCATATTGTGACTGGCGAAATCAATTAGTCTTCCTTTGCAGTAAGGGCCCACATCTGGTGTGATTTAAGTTAATGTAAGGGAAGGGCTGCAGAGGCCCGAGGACCCCGAGTTCTCATTTCAACAGGTGACAGAGAAGGCATAAAAGGCTAATATATACTACAAGTGTGGAGGCAAGGCTATAAATACTGGAAGGTTTACTTAGGAGGTAAAACAAAGCTAACCAATAATGCAAAAATAAATACCTTCCTGAGACAGGCTGTCACCTGGCATGTGCAGAGGAAGGAGGAGGTGACGGGGGAGGGACAGGAACAGCTTGGGAGGCACAGGGTGCTGGGCTGCATGGAGGAGCTTGGCTTTCTCTTTGGCTTGGGCACCTTCCCTCTGTGGGGAAGAGAACAGCAGGAGAAAGACAACAGAGTGCTTGCCCAGCTCCAGCATGATTTACCTTGCTGGGGTCTAAAGGAGTTTGTGAGATCCTCTGGCTCTGCCTGTGTCTGCCAGGGACTCAGGTGATTCCTGCCAGACCAACTCAATTTGATTCTGTCACTTCATTTTATCTCACTTGTGCTACAGTGGCACAGCACCTCTCAAGAGCGGTTGTGTGTGTACTGAGCGTTGGGGCACATCACTGAGAGGTAAAGAGTATCAGAGTAAATTTAAATTTACTGTTTTTAGCAAATTGATTTTTCAGAATTCTAGTTAGATCCGTAAGCCATCCAACTCCCCAAGCTGGGTTTTCTATGGATTTGTATCCTACATTCATACAGCTCTTCTCTTATTCTTCTGTTGCCCACAGTCAGCTCCCTTGGCAGTACCTTCAGTCCTCCTGGCTTCTCCTGGACTTTCCCCTATTCTCTCCATCTGACTATAGCTCTTCCCTATGCCTTTGGATTACTGAAAACACTCATTTGTCCCTTTCTCTATTCTTCAGCTGTCCATTTASATAAAATTTTAAGGAACTTATCTCAGAGCCATTCAACTTCCCTCAGRTTTCCTTGATACTGTCCTTAAGGTTCAACAGGTCTTGGGGAAGGGACTGACACATTCAAGAGGATGGATGCTGCAATTATAAATGCTTTTCACTTTGCAAAGTAGACTGAAGGGTGTTCTGCAAACACCACGTGTGGCTTTGTAAATACACATTTCTGCACAATTCATGTGAGGCCAGAACATTCAAACTGATGATTCTGGCCACTTTTCTCCAATACATTCCTGCAATGCTTGGACCATTTTCTGGTGTCTCGCTGTGCATCCTGGGCCAGTGCCCCCAGTAATCCTGGCACAGCTGGAAATTGAGACTCTTTGAACTGGGAAGCCACCGCCAGGGAGGGTGCACACAAAGAGAGCAGAGCCAGCTAAGGAGTGCCAGGACCCTTGTGTTTCCCTGGCAAGGGAAGAAGGCAGAGTGCTTGTGGAGCATCACCCTCCTTCTCCAGCCCTGCTGTATCTGTACAATGTACAACAACACAATAGATCAACTGGATTTGAGATATGAGAGGAGATTCTATTAACAAAAAGATGCTATTAGTGTAATTATTGTTACTGAGCTTTTGATATTCCCTTATTAACAGACACCTAGGAGGAGGAAATATGTGTATCATATGGTCTCTGAGTATAAAGACTATGGAGAAAACACACACTCAGTCTGAATCTGTTACTTTGTAGTGGGGATGTGTTTTGGTTCGCCAACCCAAGTCACTTGTCCAAGCTGGAAATTCAATGATATCTTTTTAATTTCTTCACAGCAGTGATAAAGTCAGCCTTCAGCCACAGTCTCCATTGCCCTGCTTACAGAGACTATTGACAGGTAGTGGGACTTGAAATAATATCACAATGATAATAAAGGGTTTTGCTGTGTTGGGTTTTTTTTTTACATCAGTTTCCAACAGCTGGTTGCCAGTTGCCCTCTGACACAGACACATAAAAGGGAAGTAGTGAGTCCTGTACCAGCAGGGATCACTGGAAGAAATGCAGCCCTCATAAATCAAGCCAGCACTGTTACATAGCTTTAGCACAATGAAGTGCACATGTGCAAGGGTGACTGAAGAGGGACCCCACTCACCGGCTGGGAGCAAACAGGGCATGGTCTCAGGGAAAGGGTATTCCTGCCACCATGGCAAGAAGCAGGGAGGATAGACTTGGGATAGGGCAAGAGTCCTGATGGCAGTACTCTGAGGAGAAGGTTCTTGGGGGATTTCCAGTCTTTTGCCAGTTAGCAAGAYCACAGCAGTGGAGTTCCTACTCTGCCCATGGAGGTATTTATGGCTACTTGACACACCTTCATGGCAGGATGGGAAATATCTTTCATTTGCTTTAATATATCCCCTTGTTTTTGTTCATGGCCACGTAAGTCACTTTTAGCAATGATACTATCTCCCTATAATCTTTGAAGCCTTGGAGGGATTACTAAGTGTCATCTCATCACTGCAGCAGAATGAAGCCAGACGTGTTTCTTTTTTTCTTTCTTCCTTTTCTTTCTTTCTTCAGTTGATCCATCAATTTTAAAACCAGTCCTAAACATAAGACCATGCAGCACTAGCCAGAGAATGTCAGCCCTAATTTCTGCACTGAGCTGTATAACTTGAGCCTCAACTAGGTTAAAAWTGCCTATTATTTTCTGAACAAAGAAATCACAAACATTATTCCAGGATTAGGGAATCATGCAGAGCTGGGCTGGGCAGGCCTTGTAGGTATAACATGTCCTAGAGTTCAGCTGTCCATCTTATGCATCCCTTTCATGCTCATTGCCTGTTTCTTGAGTTTAAGTGGCCCCTAGTGAAGATGCTGGAAACAGACTTCCACCTCAAGAGGAAATTATTCAGGTTTTTTCCCAGGTAGCTTCTTCAATGAATATCATTGGATTCTCCCACATCAGCCTCTCAGAGGGACAGAAGTGTATGTCATGAGGTTCAGGGTGCCCCCCTGCATGATGGAGGGATCATTCTGTCATACTCATCTAGAGTAAGCAGCCACCACCACCTTACCCCATACTTAGGAGACAAGACCATTCAAGGCAGTCTCTGAACAGGTTGAATTGTTCAGGTGCTCCCAGGATCACCTCTAATCCATGTCACATATTTTTGAAAGAAACACATCAGGAAACTTAAGACTTTGGGAGCTGAGTGTCTCCTGCTCATTCCAAAGATTAAATATTGTGTGTTCTCACTAGCTTAAATTCAAGTTACATTCACTGGATCATTTCATTTGCTGGGTTAATTAACATCAGACATTTTCTCCCAGATACACACTGTTTGAAGCCTTGGAATGATTAATTCCTCCCTGTCAGGGACAAAGGTCAAATTTAACAGGGAAGATTCAAAGTGTATAGATCAGTTATACAAGAAACTCTTCAGTGGTCCAGTCAATGGAATTAAAAGGGGTGACACAATAGAGTTTATCACCACAATGCTATGGAGGCCTTGATTTGGGATAAACATTTAAGGTTTCACAGAGCCAGCAATTTAATTTCAATTGCATTTCAAAAGAAGTGTTTATAATTTATTTTCATCACAAAACGTATTATCAAATATTGCCGTGGATGGAACCCACACAGCCACTCACTGATTCCTCACTGCTGTGAAGGAAGTGAAYTCCATCCCAGCCAGACACAGCTCAAATATGAAGTTCCATCTTTGAGACATGATCTCTCCATCTCTCCACCTGGTTCAGGTGTCAGACAAAGCTGGCACAGTCATTAGGTGGGTGTGAAAGTGTGTGGAAGAACAGAGACTTCATCCCTGCTAAGACCACTGGTGAAAATGGGTTGAGGAT